>JANHGC010003217.1:5244-18450 GCA_027560395.1 Boaedon fuliginosus | reverse complement strand
CCATGGCCTGCAGGCAGGAGGAAGCCCACCCCCCAGTCATACAACCAACAATCAACCCCCAACAATTAATTAATTAAAAATTATTAAATATAATATCATTTAAAACAAAAATCTATAAAATATCATTAAAATAGAATAAAATACAATACAATGGCCCCCCAACCTTTGCCCAACCCCTCCAACAATAAGGGGCAGGCAGGGAAGGGCCTCCGACCTCCAAGAGAGATGATAATACCGGAGGTCCTCACAGAAGGATCCCAAGGGACAATGCCTCTGCACGCTTTGCTGCAGCCTCCATCTCCTCCGTCTCTCTGGACCATCTGCAGACCCAGGCTCACTTCCCATCTCAAATTTCACCTCCGTTTTCCCGACTTCTGTCCCAGGCGTGGTCTGCCACTCTGCTCCCACGCTGACTCGTGCTCGGCTTCTGCAATGCCGAGAGCTGAATGCTGCTCACCCCACTGACAGGCCAGTGTATCAGCGCTCTCGGCAATCTCGGCCAGAAAGCCCGAACCAATACAGCGGGCTATGCCAGAGAGCCAGCTGAGACCCCCCGTCCAAGTACTCTCTCCCATGTCCAAAGAACTATCCAGACCAACCCCAGAGAGAGTGCATTTTTTCAAGCATTTTTTGCAGCCGCCCCCAGAGTAACAAACACGCGTCCTTCTGCCGCGGCCGCCACAGTAATTGTGCAAACAACAGAAAGAGACATTAAGTAGTACTATTGCAAGCCAGAGGAGATACCAAAATAAAATCATTGATGGGGTAACTTTAAACAAGCCAGCCTGCTCTTATACAGGAAGTTTAGAAAAAAGATGAAGAGGGGGATGGGCCAATTTCCTTTTTTCCAAAAGCCACAGATGAACACCTTTATAGGTTTCCAGATGAGAGGACCACTGAAAACATTTTTTTTTCTAAATCAATGAGTGTTGTGAAAGTTCCAGGACTTTAGAAATAGAAAAACCCTCTGATCACCCACCATATCATATGCTTGCAATGGTATAGTTTGCAGGGTGACTAACAATTGATATTGGAAAGCATAAATCATACAGAATATCATAGAACAGTAGCTATGAAACAGAACTTGAAATAGACTTATACAAAATATTGATTCCCTGATAAATAGACAGAACAGAGAGTCTGAATACACCACCAAAATCAAAAAGAGTTACTGCATAGGTATATTTGAAGGTAACAAAGTTAAAAGCCAAATAATTAAGACATTATTCTAATGCATTGGATATACTGTACACATTTTTGAACAGTTCCCCTTGACCAGGGAAATGAAGCGGGGTATAAATTGAATAAAAACAAATAAAATAAATAAATAAATAGGTATAATGGGACACATGGCTTCTCTTACTCAGGGCATACAATCTGAAACAGAAAATTAAAAATCTCCAGACACCCCTATTTCCCCACACTCATGCTGGGAGAACAGATGATGTGACCTTACTTTGGTGCATTTTGTCTGACAATTCGGTGAAGGTTGTCTTTCGAAAGTCTCCCTGGGAAAGGTATTTTAAAAAGAGATGCTGAAGAGAGAGAATACTGGGTTTTAAGTTACTCCTCATAGAAACAGTAGTACAGCTGTTTGCTAATACCTCAAGAATGGGATCAACAACGTTCCTGACCATTCTTCAAATGTCAGCAATATCACCAATCTTTGCAAGGCAGAGAAAGGCAACATTGTGCTGACGTTTCAGTGTGAAGACTCATAAATAATGGATGGCTGTCAGAGAGTCAAAGTTATTAAACTCACTAATCTGTCTCACAGAGATGTTGGGCCCAAAAGGCAAGATGAAATCTTGGGACATTCCCCTTTCATACACTTATTTGTTTTCTTTCTTAAAAAAAAAGGAATAAAATATACTGGGAAAAAGACAATTTTATTATATCATCCAATGTCTAGTTTGTTAGAACTAATGTTCTGATGAGATGTGGACCCCAAAGAAAGCAATCAGACTGTGGTCTGCTCAAAATTAAGGCCAGCTGATAGAATCAACAGCTTTCAACTTTCTGGATCTCCTGTTTCATATTGAAACTAATGAGAGTGAACAAGCTGTCATATTTCCAATGTGAAAGGTAGGACTCCTTTCTTATTAAGAATAAATCAGGGCAGAATCTTTTAAGAAGGAGTGTCATATCTTGAAATGAGATATTATTCACACATTACATTTTACATTAAAGTTTGAAGGCTTGACTGCAAGACTTCCTAACAACAAGATATCATGATTCTTAGCTCTGTGGACACTGAGTCTAGACCCAAAGTTCAATATTAATGGGGGAATATTATGTATAAATATGTTTAACTATATTACACTTGCAATACAGTTTTTTCAAGCACCTACATTAGTATCAAACCAGAACCAAATGCTATATGCATCATAAGCTTTCAACCACTCACATCATGGATGTATCTTATAGTTCAAAATCAACACAGAGGAACTTAAAACCATGACATCTAGGACACGTTGCAATAAAAGGCTCCGTGTACCAGAAAACTAATTTATTCCAATCACCTACTTGCAAAGTATCCTTTCATCACAGGACTGATAGGCTTCACTCCATAGGCAAGAATAAACTACTTAGGCAAGCTCACAAGAATTCGAAGAACTATAGATAAGTAATCATTACTGAAAAAATGGGAACCGATAACCAAAAATTGCAGCAATTTCTCTGATTCAAGAACAAGACCCTTATACAGAAACAATATTCAAACCTTATTGTCTTTCCCTTTCCTTCCCACCTTGAATAAGAGTCTATATTTTAGGTGAGTTGGACTGTCTACTTGTTTTGTCACATTTTATCATGTTGTTTTTTTCCCCACTGACTATGTGAGAACTAAATTGTACAGGAGAATAAATTCCCAAAATCTAACAAAGGTAAATGTGCTTGGCTAGGAGTTAAGGAGCATTCTTACTTTGCTAAAGTGGAAGAGGTGAAAGCAGAAATGAGACCTTGTACCACTGAGCTGTTTCACAAATGTCTACGAACTGCTGGAAGCCATCTGTTGGAGCATTGTGAACATTTTGTGATAATATCAGTTAGAACTAAATCTGCCCTTAAGATCATTTAAGAAATAAGTGGTGGATTGATTTTGCCAGCATCCTAAGTCCCTCCAAGTACACAGGGAGGTAAGATAACCACATGTAGGTGAATATGTCCCTATATACACAATTGTATATACAGAAAACTGCAAATGTCAAAGGAAAAAGCACACCATCACACAGTTCAAGGCATACTTAGTTTAGATGTAATATTAATCACATAATCTGAATCCAGTAAATGTTACCTTCTTTTTGCTGCAATAGATCTGCCATTTCTTCTCTGGCGGGAGTGCAAACATTGCCTCCCTATTCTTATCTGTGAGATCCAATTCATCCTGGAGATGGCAAATGAAAAGACAATGTGAGAACAACAGCATCAATAGTTTTTTCTGATCATCATTATCACCTCAGTTTAAGTACCTAGAGGTTTGTAATTTTCTCAAATAATTGATATTGTAAAAATATCCTTTATATTCCAATGTACTAAATAATATGTCCATTGTACTCTTCAACACAGAGGCTTTCTTCTCATACATAGAACATGGAAAATCAATTTCTTTTCATCTACAGAAAAAACAACAACAAGGTCTTGCAGGGTCCTATTAGCAGCCATATCAGAAAGCTCTTAAACAACCTTGTTAATTAAATCTTGGCACAGTTCATTTTTGTAAAGTTTCCAATAAAAGCCTCTGTGTGAATACTCCCCCACATGTTTTTAACATTTTAAATATGCATTTGGCTCCAAAAGTTTGCTTTCCACAATCTATATTTATATATAGAAACTGCAGTGGCAGTTTCAGAGTTGCAAACAAGCAGTAAAAATATAAATTTAACAATGACAAAGAACTACCTCTCTAGAAGCAGTTTTCATCAGTGTTTCCAAGAGAAGAGAATGTATAATTCAGGGTTGAATTATGGAGTCCTTGGTGCTCTGTGAGCTTGTTCGCTTGCAAATGTTTCATTGCCCAACTAGGTAACATCATCAATGAGACTGAATGTAAAATTTGGTCCCTGTTTATATATACATTAGTCGCTTGCTTGCAAATGTTGTGGGGGTGTAATTTCACCTTTAGTAGTTCCTTGATTGGGACATTATTTTCTGCTTGATTGTTTGCTTGGTATTAATCCTGCTTATCAGGGTTGGTCACTGGAGAGGATGTGTTTACATTTCCAAGTCTCTTCCAATAGTATCCTCCTAAACACTAAAATACTGTAGGCGAATCATGTGCCAGATTTTATTTTTCCATAACGTCTGTTAACTACTTTACTCTTACATAGAAATTAAAAGCTGTACTATACAATACGTAATGTTTATTACTAAAAAAAACTCTTTCCTTAATTGTCCCCTTCACATAAAGCATCTTAGTTTTTCTGGTTTTGGAAGGAGAAAGTTAAATAAAGGAACTCTCTACTGAGAAGGAAAGCAAAATTAAAGCAACTTCTGACATACTGAAATTAGCTTCATTCCAAATTTCGGACAATGCTTCTTTAAGACTTGGACAGCTTTTTTGGGAGTCAATAACTTGTGAAAACAATGAACTAAAATTGCATACTGAGCTTGGTAGCAGCTGCTGACATATTTAACGGCCCATGGAGATTTCAGCTACAGAAAGGTAAAAGAAAAAAGAAAAGACAAGGCTAGGTCATTGCCAAGAGCCCAAGATAAAAGAAGCCAGGGGGATTCCACGGTGTTGATGCTATGGAGCTGGCAGCGAAGATATTTCAGGTACATCTCCACAAATGTCTAGGAAGACTGTAAGCCATGCGGAAATGGTTAGTGAGATTCTTTTCCAAACAAAAGGGCAGCCAAGCAAGGCAAAGCATTTTATCTTCGCAATACAAAATTACAAATGCTCGGGCCAGGAGCACATTTTTGGAGAGATAGAAAGAGAAAAGGGAGAAAGAAGCTGCACATCACAACTTCAAATGAAGAATCTAGCAAGAGGTCCAGTGGGAAAAAGAAACTCAGGAGCACTTATGCTTGTGGGTGCTGGGGAGACTAACTTTTTTAGCAGTAGTCCTGCAAAAATCCACAAGCACAAGCTAGTCCATCTCAGAGAAATTTTCTAGCAAGGCACCACTGCTTGAGGGAGAAAACAGGCTGAGAACTTGTTTACTTGGCAATGATCACCTAAATAGATAATATTCCCAAGTCATAAAATCATCTAAGAAACTGAGGCATGGCTACATCAATAGTTTAGCTAAGGAACATCAATTGTAAGTTAAGAACTTTCATAATTGTCCAACCTTTGTGTAAGGGTTAGGGTAGAAATTGTAAGTGATTAGCTCACAAAGTACTAGTCCAACCATTCTCATCCTGAAGTTTTCAAGGTAATTCTGTTGATTCAGACAAGCGCACTCTGCTAAATATATATTTAGAGTTTCCCCTGACCGGGGAAGTGAGGCGGGGTATAAATCTAATAAAATGAGAAAATCTTAAAAAGAGAGGTGGTTACTAACGGCTTCAGTATTCAAGATATAAAGTTTAATTGATGCTGCCTTTATAGTTATTACCAAGGGCGTTGTTGCCTCAACCAATGGCAGTGAGTGCCTGAATGGTCTTGTCTGGCCTTGGAAGCTAAGCAAGGTCAGGCTTGGATGGAAGACTTTTAGGAAATACAAGGACTGCAGATGGTCCTGGAAATAAAAATATATGATATAATAAGTTAAGAGTAACCCTTTTCTGTATTGGTCCTACAAAATTGCATAGATGTGTCCATAAAGTCTCTAGGAATTGAACTCGAAGAATATTTATTATTCATTCACTCGACTATCAAACTACCCATCTCACAAAACAGATTGTTACATTTGGTTGAATCTGTCTTTTGTATAATTTTTGTATAAATTTGTTCTACTTTGTGCTGATTTGCAAGTTGGTTTAGCAGCACATACTGAAATAAATACTTTTAAAAACCAATAATAAACTTAGAGGTGGGAATAAACAGGAAAATACCCACATGTATAAGCAGCAGAGACATCAGTTTGTCTTGCATATTGAAGAAAACACATTAAAAAATAAAGCATTTCCAGAACTAACATGTAAAGATAAATGATATTTTACAGGTGTCTGAATTTTATAACGCAGTTCTTCAATCAAAACATGAATGTGATACTTCATGTTTTAAGGAAAAATCTACATAAAATTGTATATTAATGATATTAATGATAATAATAGGTGCTATACACTATATTAGTAATAATTGCTTGCAACAATGTGCACATTAGGAAAAATGCACATAAAAGTCCTATGAATCTACCTTGCAGAAAAAAGAATGCATGTTATGATCAGGAAAGAATACAGACCAAGAGAAGTTGACATTGAACAATTTATCCATCCTCATTTATGCTGCATGCTGTTTATTTGGAACACAATGCTATACATCTGATCTATCAACTGGAAGCCATCAACACACATCATCGGTCTATAAATTGCATTCAGGATAGTTATAATTCAGATGAAAGCACCAAGCAGTGTAAACTCTCTTTTTTTGGCTCTCTGTTGTGCTAAGAGTCTTCTTTCAAGCCCGAAGAGAAAAGCCTTGATAGATGATGATAATGTGGAAAGGGTGCTTTGCAGAGGCCAACTCAATATTGTAACAGACTGAGTAGCTTCAGTTCATTGCTAATCTTGAATCCTAACCAGGACTCCAAATAGAAATATAATTCTTCTCCAAAACTGTTGTGGCAATTTTCTAATCATATGTGAATTCTTCTTGAGTAGAAGATTGAATCCAGAAGAATCAGCTGCTTGACTCTCAAAAAAACATTTCAAGATGTAAAAACTGATATAATGTTGATTAAAAAAAACCATTTGCCAGGTTGACCTCAGGGAGAAGAGGAAATAAAGGTCCTCCAGTTAATTTATTTTTTTATTTATTTTATTAGATTTATACCCCACCTCTCTTTCCAAGTCAAGGTTCCTAACACTCTGTCTCTTTTTCAATTACGTTATTCTGCTGTATGTTATTTACTGAGAAAGGACATGGCTGGTGGAAAAAATGTTTCCAATCCAGATTTTGAAATTAGATTGGCAAGATTCAAAATGGCTGAAAAAAAACCTCATGAAAATCAAAATAGGAAAATCAGCAGGCCAGAAACATGCAGAAGTATTTACACTCTTGAAATCTTTCCTCCCCTATGAAAAATGCTTCTATTTCTGTACATTAATCTCAGGATTCTTTCCAATTTTTTAGGGTTTTACTTTTTCTATGTGTGAGTTACCTCATAGTTCCAAACTGGCAGAGGATGCTACAATATTATTATATTTTGCGACAGACAGACAGACAGACAGACAGACAGACAGACAGACAGATAGACAGACAGACAGAAGTTTATCTTCACTTCTTTACAAGTGGTAGAACTAAGCTAAGCACTGGGTCAAGTTTGCTCAGTATTGCCCAGGAATACTAAGGTTGATTCAACCTTCCATCATTCCAAGGTTGTTAGAATGAGGACCCATATTGTTGGGGACAATATGCTGACTCTGTAAACCACTTAGAAAGTGCTGTGAAAGCATTATGAAGTGGTATTTAAGTCTAAAAGTGCTATTGCTATTGCTATATTGTTCTCAAGAAACTATATGGTAGCCTAAGAAGTACACAAAAATCAAAGCTAGGGTTCAAAGAAGACTTTTACATTTTTTATATAATGGTAATTTGTATGATGAATGTATTTGTATGGTGTAGCCCTTTAAGACATCAGGTTAGAAACTAAGACACTGGGTTCCAATTCTATCTTAGACATGAAGTCAGCTAGATGATTTTGGGCCAATCACTCTCTGTCAGCCCTAGGACAGAAGCAATGACAAGCCATTTTCCAAAAAACTGTGCCAAAAAAACTGCAGGGGCTACTGAGGAGTCAACAATGACACAAAAGCACAACACACATACAAAACCTCATGTTTACATAAAATTTCAGAAATTCACATGGGATAACAAATTCTGGAATAAATTTCTTTTGCTTAAAAGGGGACAGTTAAGGACTTGGTTGATGACCTATCCTGGGACTGATATTGAAGGTAAATATTTCTCCTGTCTAGTTGTGTCCAACTCTAGGGAGTGTGCTCAGCTCCATTTCTTAGCTGAAGGAGCCAGTGTCGTTCGAGGAATTTTCCTTGGTCATGTGGCCAGCATGACTATTATTATATTGCTACTAATCAAGAAACTATTTCATAGCCAGTTATCATAAAGCTATGGCCTTCAATGGCATAAAACGCATCATAAGTACAAAACAGTTTGTTCTATGAAAATATTCATTTCAAAATACAAGTCACTTTAAACTGAATAGCAACTGTTCAGTTCTGTGTCTGGGATTTATGCAACAGTATCCCATCAGCCTTTGTTCTGTGATTTTTCCTTTTCTTCAAGAGGAAGAAATTAAATCCAACATGGATTATGCTGAAAACAGTGTAATCCCTGTTGATTAAAAAAGGATGGTTCAATGCCTTTTGCTCAAAATCTTAACACACCCAATATTCTAATTTTAGTTACATTTTTGTGATTCTTGGCTTCCCCCTCTTCCAAATCTACAGTTGTTTTCAAAAACCCCAAAACCCAAAGGGCTAAAATCTTGGGGGAAACATTTTTCATACAAACATTTCATTTTGGGAACAGAAGTCCATATCGTATTTATGAGTTATACTGATTCCTCCTTGTTCCTAGGTTTTATATTTATAAGTAGGTTTTATATTTATATAGGTAGTTTTGACAAAGCTCCAGTATAAGACATTAAAGGTGGACAGTAATTATTTTTATAATGATATGGTCATTTTCTGAGCCTAGGTAGTTCTTTACCAAGATTAAAATTGTTATACTCTGTTTCAGACTAAACTGGTTTCAGTTTACAAATACCTTATTTTGCTCAAAATGTTCAAACTTCCACTCAGAGTATATTGTTGCTGTCCTTCAGTCTGAGTAGTAAACTGTCTAGCCAATGGTTCTTAATTTCAGGGAGACACTACTGAATTACATAAATTGAATTACAGTTCTCCCCTTCATTATTTCTTCTAAACAATGTTGACATGGCAATAAAATAAATTAATAAATAGTTATCTTGTCACAGAATGAGACAAGATTACTTATTTTTGATAGAGCCATCCTGACTTTAGAAATAATACTCTTGTCAAGATACAAGATACAAATGGCTTTCTTTGTTAAAAGAACAATAAGTAGTGCCCTGCTAGATCAGACACTTAACCCATTTAGTCAAGTAGTATATTCTCTCAGTATCCAATCAACTTCACAATGAAGTCTACTTGTTTCCTAGCCAGTGGCAATCACACTGCCATCAACGCTACTAACCATGATTTCTACCGTATGAATTGGTTGAGTACTAATAAAAGAGAATCCTTGGTCACGAATAATTTCCAAACTCTTTTGTGAAACCAATACCACACCTTGTAGTAGCAAATTCCAATGTTTGATTATATATAGTGTAAAAAATAATTGCTTTTGTCTGTCTTGATTCTTCCAGGATTAAAAATAGGTTCTCCTTGTTCACTTTATCCATATCATGCCTAATTTTGCATACCCTCTATAGCTTTAATATATTCCTTGAGTTGAGGTGACCAGACCTGCAGACACCTTTTCAGATGTGGTTGTACCATTGACCTATAGATACACTATAATATTAGCCTGCCATTTTTCAGTATCTTTTCTTATTATCTACTCAAACATCTACTCTAATTGCATATACAGTTGCCCTGGTCAGTGTTCAAATAATTTCTACAGACCACAGAAGCATGACAAAAAGCCAGCATGAAGTAACTGAAATCCCACCAATTCTTACCACAATATGAAATGACCACATGAGCCAATTCTAAGATGTAAACAATGTCAGTGTTAGGGACACTATATCATTATTGTATATAAAAAGCATTCTAGAGACTGCATTGGC
Organism: Boaedon fuliginosus; assembly: GCA_027560395.1. NCBI lineage: Eukaryota > Metazoa > Chordata > Lepidosauria > Squamata > Lamprophiidae > Boaedon > Boaedon fuliginosus. Next base: position 8,506 of record JANHGC010003217.1, on the reverse strand, counting down.
AAAATTATTACTGTGCTTAATTATAATGTGGTGGACCAGTTGGGGCTACAATTGATCTACTTAAAATCCCAAAGGTGAATTTTCTGTTCTTCCCCATACAGCTAAGCTTTTTAACAGAAGTAGCTACAGAAGCAAGAGTTATTAAATAAAGTTAGGCACACCCATAAAGACAAGAAGTCAATAGTAAGGAATATTACTACCTATCTCATATGATGGCCAAGTATGCAGAGGATTAATATGTCATAAAGGCTTTTCCCCCATAAAGGCAGTTTACTCTACTCCACCTTCATTGCAAATAAATGTTGGGATATCCTTTATACAAATGCTATTCTTTTATATTCCTTACACAGTAATGAAAGAACACTCTTATATGACTAAAGTACATGGAATATAAATTGTGCCACAAGGAGTTGTTTCTTGAATATATTTATTCAGAAGACTTACTTACTATATTGTTGTACTATCGCAACCAAATATGGGGCTGATGTGATCATCACTTCGCCTTCTTACCTCACATCTTAAATGTTTTTGTGTCAATGATTCCTCTATAATTTCTCAGTCATACATTTTCAGTCAGACTAGCTGGCTTTGTATTCTAGACAAGGTCACAGTATGATTCACTTGGTCTGCACTTATTAACCTGTCATTGCAAAGTTTCAAACTATGGTTTATGGTTGGTGGTTTAGTTTCACATACAAACCAAATCATTGAGTTTTTAATAAACACTTCTAAAACAAGCAATGGCTTAATTCAATGTATGAATCAGTCACTATAGCTGAGTAAATTGCCTAGAAGCTAGACAATTTACATTTATAAAGATTGGAACATTTATCAATGAGACAAGTCCAAAACAATAAAGTAACCAGTTCTATACCTAAAAAAGCAACCTGACTAGAAACAACCAGGTTGTCACCATAAATTCTGGTCACCATAAAATATCATGTATCGGCATTAAATCAAACCCTTTGGTTGTTTTTATAGATTATTAGCTACCTGAGTTGTTATGTCGAGATGGGCAGCCAAATCCAATCCAATCGAATCAATAAGCAAGCAAACAAACCAATTCCCAAGCCAATTCCCAACAATTCCCAACCAATTCCCAAACCAATTCCCAACAAACCAATTCCCAATTCCCAACAATTTAAACAAAATTGTTTTCACAGTTTTCTGAATAGTAATAAGCAGAATACCAGGTGGAATTCAGAAAGGGAGTATGTAGGGACAAGATCATAGGGATACATATTTAATAAAAAATCTAATAATAATATACATTCCCTCTCTACATAGTCTCACAGGCTGGCAGATTCTACTTGGAGGAAATGGTCCCTGGAGTCATGTAGGACTTTATAGATTCAAACCACCACTTTGAATTAGATTTATTGGTGTGTATTGGTTCTCCAAACCAATCAAAATTATTGCTACCAGTTCTCGTGAACCTGTCAGAACTGGCTGAATACCACCTCTGAATTTAATCACTAATAAGCTCTCTCCCCAATTATGCAGTAACTGAGTTTTTCAGAAAACTTTGTTTGAATGGAAAAACCTCTGCAGTCCAAGTGTTTGTTATTTTCACTGTGAAGCAAGATATTTTCAATGATATACTTTTCCTTACAAATTCACAGAGGTTATGGTTCTTCAAGTATTGTTGAAATTGGTGGTCATCTTAACATCTTATGGTTGATATAGAGCAGTTTTTTTCAAACTTTTTCCAGATCCAGAATATATATTTTTAAAAAGGGATTTCCTTTGGTAATGTTAAACAAAGAAAAGTACAGAATTTTAAACATATTTGCACTCATTCCTTCAACATCACACTTTTCTTAATGGAGTTTTATTTCTAATTTGAAATCGGCCGATACTTAAGCATACCTAGATATCTTTTTCTCTGTCTTGGAAGCCTCTGTCTGTATACTAGCAGAAAGATGGGCAGTTTTTTTAGTTTATGAGCAATGAGAAAATTTACTTTTTTCCTGGCTTAATCTTTTCCTTAATAGTATTATTGTTATTATTTCATCAATTCCAAGGCTGATGCTTGGCAATGAATACACCTTAGAATACTAAGCCATGGTGAATTCTAGCTTGGAGGCAATTGTAATGCTGGCTATAAATACAATGTTCTTGCCAGCAACACACCCACACTTCTGTTCCAACTTCCCTTTCTCTTCTTTTTTCTGCACTAATCACCTGCTTTTTTTGGAGGTAAGCCTGTGAGGTTTTCATGTCTCCTGAAACATCTTTCATGTTTCAAACATTCAAGCAGAGAGTATTATCAAGGCTCAGTCTGGCTGTAGGTTTGGACAACCAGCCAGAAAGGAGTTGGAACATTTATTTATCTGAGCACAGGCAAATGTTCTCCTTTTCTATGAACAAAGGAAATTTCTGCCTATTCTTACTAAGAAAGCCAGCAACTATTCTCCAAATGAAATAATTTTCTCACAAGGAAGAGATGCATTTAGAAGGCTCTCTAGGACCCGGACTTGCACTATGTCCTAGAAAGCGTTTGGCTGATGCAATAGCTGAATTCCATCCTTGAGAAAGTATCTTTAGCCAAGTTCACACATTCTTTTGGCCTCATCCAAGCTGAACTGCTGCAACATTAAGTGCAAAGCTCTCTTTGTTCAAAAACTGTCACTGCCTAGAAATGGTAGGCACAGTAAATTTCGCCTTATCCATGGGGCTTTTGAGCTCTATCCTCCAGGAGCTCTCTTTTCCCTATTTTCTGTCAAAAATATTCTGAGAAGCAAAGCTGAAATCTCCCTCCACTCCTGATGACCACTCAGGTACAACCATGCCTTTTTCTTGACAATGCTATGGAAATGAATTGCACCACATTTTTCTGGTTTTTTTTTTAAACTGTCCAGTCCAAGTTACAGATCTAAAGTTAACACAATCTATTATTTTATGTTGGTTGAAGAAGTTCCACCATCCAATCCTTTCTGCCTCCATCTTTTCAAGATAGTTTCACAAAATTTAGACACAAAGAAATAGATGGCCTGCCTCGAAAGGCTGTTCGTTTTTTCTGGTTCAAAATAGACCCACAACTAGGCTCTAGACTCAAAAGGAGGAATTTTCTGACATATTCCCGCGGAGATTAGAAACAGCTCCAGCTTGCCAAGCTTTCGCAAGGCATTGAAGACCTGGCTTTGCCGGAAAGCGTGGCCCTAGTCATCGTGTCCCCTTCTTCTCCCCCCCCTCGGGTGTGACTGTGTGAATGAATGAATTTTTCTATTTTATTGTATAGGCTGAACTGTTTTTATTGTAT
>JANHGC010003216.1:103616-120811 GCA_027560395.1 Boaedon fuliginosus | reverse complement strand
GCATGGGGCACACATGCACAGGGGCACATGTGCAAGGGGCACAGATATGTTGCATTTTGGGGATACGTGTGCACTTTGGGCAGTTGATGCCGAAAAGGTTAGGCATCACTGTCCTAGAAAATGCCTGAAGATCAGACTTGATGATAGAACTGGGATTCATGTTGTGCAACTCTACTGAAAATCCAAGAGGGAGCAAAGTCCAGGAAATCCAAGCAGGAAGCAAATAACCCCCTGGAAGAACTTCAGCAACTAGTCTTGGAAATATCCTTGGAAACTGGAAATCAAAGTAGGACATTGATATAAAAAATTAGGATCTAGTTTTTTCTTCCTCAACTAATATGAAGTTGAAAAGGAAATGTAGACTAAAAATGTAGACCTAAAAGTTAATTAAAATGCATTAAATTGAAGAGTAACAAGAAACATGATGATATATACAAAACAAAATGGAGTAAGTATTGCTTTTAAAAATGCTTAGCATAATAACATAATATATAGATATGCTTAGAACTGTTTCTGTCTGCAGGTGTAAGAAATATATGTAACAAGTCACTTGACCACAAAGTAAGCAAAAGATAAGTGTTAAAGCTGCAAGCAGGTGTGAAAGTTTCGTAGAAGAAGCTGCTTCAAGGGATTCACAGAAAAAGGGAAGGGCGGGAGGAAATGTGTCTGAGTGAGTGAATAAAACTGTGGATCTGTAAGAGAAATTTGTTCACCTTTCTGTGCACCCATAATTGCAATTATGAAATAATCTCTGCTGATTTCAAGTTCCACTGTCTAGGGTAATTCCATTTGTGAACGCAAACTGTTGACAGCAATAATGAACCTGAAAATGACCCATTGAAGCTATTTTATTGATTTAATTTTTAAAAAGTATTTAATTCACTATAAAAACAATTAATTCCACATATTTTAAACTTGTTCATTTACCTTCTCAACCTATAATGTAATAAATGCTAGCTAACCGACAATGTCTTTTTGCCTTTCCAGAGGATAAGCAGATCAGTTTTTGTAGAAAAATAAATAAACAACAACTGATCTCATTCAGGAAGAAATGACAAAATATTTCAATATTCAGAGATAGTATATTGCTGACCCCAGGTTGCATTCTCCAAAATAGAAATTTCATTGAGAAACTCCAGATGAATCAGAACTATTGAAGACTTCATTCCATTCATTTTTGCTTGAATAAATACAAATGCTTCTCAGTTCTACTACAGGTGTTGATTAACATAGCAAAACTGAGATTGCCACCAATTACAGACATTATGAATTTATACTTTCATATTTTATTGCAATTCAGAATGATTTCCAATCTTTGTGCATGTATTTAAGTTTATAGAAAATTGGAGATACGGGCACCAATTCAGAATAATATTTCATGTGCCACAAAAGCTTTGTATGGCATAGTAATTTTCTATGGTATAATAATTTTATCACATTAAAATTGGAAGTAACTAACAAGGCATGAAAGTCATCACAAGAGTCCTGCCATTCAATTGTTTATAGAGAATAAGAAAGAATAAGGATAAAGATTATTGCATGGATGAAAGGGGGTATTTATTGAAAATATTTGTATGGGTACCCATCTTAAAGACAAATGTGGGTGGCTCACAAGATAATGCCTATTTTCTCTTAAATTATTTCTCGTGTTTCCTGCTCTCATTTGCAGTAATTTATTTAGTTTGTAATATATTTGCTCCTCCAGTATGGTCTTTGGCATATAATTTTACCACTTAAAATAGGTCTCCTGGAGTCACAGCAAAGAGTGGTCCATCCATAACCTATCATATGATTATCAATCATCCTATCTTACCATTTTGTAAGAACGTTAATCCGTTGATTAATTAAATTAAGCATTACAAATGTTTTACTGCAATGTTTTCTTTTGTACTGACAGTGTAACTTAATTAGAAATAGAATCACATTATATTATGACGCTTCAAAAGCAGCTGCAGGAGCATAATTTCATAAAACTGTACTGTATATCATTAGAAGCAAAAACATATACAATTTAAGTACTTTTTGCTGGCAAAGCACATTTTCCTGGTTTAACATTCTGAGTAATCTTTTATTTTTCTGTTCAGAAGTTATTTTATGTCAGGTTCTCATAAATACAATCCACAAAACAGTCATTAGTTACTGATACCTTGTGATTGTGAACAAGTGTTCAGCAATAGAAGAGCTGCCTAATTAATTACATTAAAGATTAAAACACAAGTAAACCAAGTATTCTAAGATAGAAATATTAAATATCTATTTAAAAATAAAGATCTCTTATCTTTCTTAAAGGGCAATTAGGATGGAGGGGCCTGTTAAAGAATTGTTAACATGTACTGACCCTGGCTGACTGTAACCTGATCAAAGGTGGGAGTACCCAGATTTTCCCGCCTTACCTCCCAAAGGAAGAAGAGGAGCTTCCTCTACCTGAAATTCTCCATCCTCCATTACTGCCGCCTCGAGTTCCCCTGGAAGGGGTGAAGAGAGGCGGGGTACAAATCCAATAAATAAATAAATAAATAAATAAATAAATAAATAAATAAATAAATAAATAAATTTATGTGAGGGGTCTGTAAATATTTTCACAGCCCTCTTTTTGACTCGTGCAGTATACAGTCCCCAATGGAACGCAGGTTGGTAGCAATTGTTTTTTCTGAAATTCTAATTATCCATTGAAGTCTGTGTCTATCTTGTTTGGTTGCAGAGCAAAACCAGACAGTTATAAAGGTACAGATGACAGACTCAATAATTCCTCTGTAGAACTGAATCAGCAGCTCTTTGGGTAGTTTAAGCTTTCTGAATTGGCACAGAAAGAACACTCTTTGTTATGCATTTTTATGATGTTTTTGATAGGTGACCATTTTAAATCTTGAGATATGATAGAACCTAGAAACTGGAAGGTCTCTACTGTTGATAGAGTGCTGTCTATTATTGTAAGAAGTGGTCGTATAGGGGAACTCTCCTTATGGCTCCATTGCTAACATGGCAAATTTATCTTTGCTTTGCGTAGAATTTTTTATACAGGTAGTCCTTGACTTGCAACAGTTCATTCATCAACTGAAGTAGCAGAGCACTCTCTAAGGAACTTAGCCTGAGCAGAATTTAGAATACAAAAATAAGATTTCTTTACAGAAGGAAGTCTTATTATTGACAGGTAAGTTTTTTTCAGTATTTTTACTTTGGTTTATAGATCTAAAGTCAGATCTAAAGTCTAAGGACAGCCATCAGGGTTTCTCCTTGAAACTGTTTTTTTTTTTTTCAAAATTTGGACCCAATAGAAAAGAAATCCTGCAGCAGTCAGTTAGTTAACTAATCCATTCAACAGTGTAACTATATAAAAATTTATTATAGAATTAAAAAAAAACATACTAAGATGCAGGTTATCTAGCAATATTAACTATGTTTCCTCTGAGTTCACTATTAATGCACTACCCTTCATCTTGCCTACCTTAATGTCCATTTCCATTGAATCATCCAGAAAGCATACATTCTGTTCTAAGATTGGACAGCAAAGATACTAAGAATCACTCAATCCTTTTTTTTTTTATTTTCCTTCTCTACTGCAGCTGCATTTTCAACTCACGAGAAGGATGCCCTGGTTTTACTTGACACACGTGATCATTGTCTAGGTGCCTAGCAAATCCTACCCAGCCCATTGTCTTCAGACCATGCACATTGGTCATACAGTCCAGAAAAACAATACTCCAAATTCTCATCAGAATGTTTTATGTCCGTTCACAGAATACAAATTTTCACTTCATTGAAAAGTTCTGAATTGGTGTAAAAGGCTTGTTAAATAAAAATTATCTAAGGTAGTACAGGTAGTCCTTGACTTACAACAGTTCATTTGATGACTGTTTGAAGTTACAACAGCACTAAAAGAAGGGATTTGTGACAGTTTTTCACACTACCATTGCAGAATCCCCATGGCCACATTATCAAAATTCAGATAACAACTGGTTCATATTTATGACGGTTGCAGTGTCCTGAGGTCATGTGATCAACTTTTGCAACTTTCTGACAAGCAAAGTCAGTGGGGAAGCAAGATTTACTTAACCACTGTGTTACTAATTTAACAACTAGTTAGTAACAATAGCACGTAGACTTATATACACAGTGCTTTACAGCCCTCTCTAAATGGTTTACTGAGTCAGCATATTGCCCCCAACAATCTGGCTCCTCATTTTACCAATCTGGGAAGGATGGAATGTCTCCCTTAGCAACATAAATTCTGAGGTCAATTGTGATTGTACAGCAAGTATTACCTCTACATTGGTAGATAAGGGTACAAGGCTAGAAAGTGGATGATCAAGGGTTCTAGGCAATAGCTAGGTGACCTTAAGCCAGTCACTCTTCTGCTTTAGAAAGGAGGTAATGGCAAACCACTTCCCAAAATTCTGCCAAGAAAACTGTAGGGACTAATCCAGACCACTGATAGCAGTTTTTCTTGCTTCTTGTTTCCTTTTTTCTTTCTTCCTATTTTCTTTCTTCCAATTTTCCTATTTTAATCACTCAGAAGTAAATTCTGTTGTTCACCATTGCTAAATTCAGAGCTCCTTACATCACACCAAGTAAAGTTCCCAGCTATCTATCCGTGCATGAGTATTACATGATCCCAAATCCATGTAGATTATTGAAGTTAATTTAAATAAAAATCATAGTGCATGCAATGCAAACTAGCTATCTTCTCCCTCAGCTTTATTTTGTGTGTCAGGGGGGTTGAGGTGGCAACAATTCTTGATCTTTTTTATTTATTCAATGGGTACTTTAAATAATAGATGCTTAACACAATCTAGTGGAGACAATAATGACTTTAAAAAGTTTACAGCCTGATGGGTTGAAATAAATGGGTAAACTCTGCTGGAAGAAATAGGCAATTTCTTCCTTTTTCAGCTGAAATGTATTATAAGTCTGTAGAAATCAATAAGTGACATTGCTTTATTCACAAGTTTGGGTTGACTGGTATCTATATTTCTGTCTGCCACACCATCCAGTCTTTGAACAAAATCGACTGATGACACAGCAGCACTGATGTTATCAGACTTACACAATAAGAGGTTTGTCTTTCATCCTTAAAATCTAACAAATGAAATTTATTCATCAAAGCAGGAATTTCTTTTTATTTTTATTCTGAACACTCTTAAATTTTAATATATGTATTATATCTTTTGGAATTTTTTAAAAAAACCTTCTGAATTCTTTCATATTCAAGTGTAAACAAAAACATTATTTTAACTAAAGACAGAACATGGCATCATAATGAATTACTTAATTATTCATCCAAGGATGGATAATACAACACATACTCTCTTTCATTCCTCATATTGGCTGCCCAACTCAAGACATTCTTCAAGGAAATGGATTATCTATACTGGTTTCAATTTGGCTTCAACCCAGTTTCAAGGCTGAATTCAAGACTTGGTTCATCTGTTTAATACTTTCACTGCAGGAAAAAAACAAGAACACTCTTTTTTTAAAAAAAACTTCTAGCTTCTTATTCAATAGTTTTCAAAAGATAGTATTTTTCTCTAGTTGTTGGAATAGGATGTGGCATAAACATATTCTTGTGATCATTTTATTATTTGGGACACCAGTTCCAGCAGTTGGCATTATTGATAATTTAAAATTAATTTTACTGTCGGGATGAGTATCCATGGGCAGAAATGACAAAACATGATTATGAAGCAATGATGTAAAGTCCACCCTTATATACCTGCATCTCTTAACAAAAGATATAAGGATGTAAGTTTGCTTTAAACTTGTACTTGATTCTTATTTAGTTATTTTACTGGCAACATAGTTGGGAATGAAGACCTGTGCATTAGGTAACTAACCATGTAATAACCAGATGCTTTAGATTGCTGGATGAAACATAGTTACAATCTGTATTCTTAGCTATTTAATATCTACATATTGAATATCTTTGCAAAATAATAGGATCAGCTTATTATCGCAACTATTCCTGTAACATTGAATTCTATTTTTCTTTTCACATTATTCAGATATCTGTATTATTAATATACTTACTGAGATATAATAATTAGACCTCAATAGAGACAAGTCAGAGATTTATGATTGGTTGATGATATCTTCAGTCAGGAAGTAGATGCTTGCATTCTAGACTAACATTTTAGGTAGGCAGTGCTATTAGAACTTGCAATGCAAATAAATGAATGAGCTCTGGTGGCACAGTGGTTAAAGTGCAGTATTGCAGGGAAAAACTATCCATCGCCTGGAGTTTGATCCTGATGGGTTTAAGGTTGACTAAGCCTTTCATCATTCTGACAACGCAGATTGTTGGGAGAAATATGCAAATAATGTTTACACTGAAAACCACCCAGAGAGTGCTCTAAAGAATGCATGAACGCCAGATTTGATTTTTGCTCTTAGGAAAATAATCAAGTTATCTATGCCGTGCTGAACCTAGATTACTGCAGTGAAACTGCATATCACGATTGCCAGATATTCAACTGGTGGGAAGCTCTGTAGCAGAACTATTAACACAATCTTCTAAAACTAATCCCTTCTGGCTGGTTGCTTGGTTACTTCACTCCTCCTCTCCCCAGCCACCCATTGGAATGTTCTTGGTTCCCATAGGAAAACTTTTTGTTCTGACTACAAACCCCAGCTATCTATTCCCCCTGCTCCCGGTCCCCTCTTCTTCCTTGTGGCAACGTTGAAGGCCCAAAGATGGCCTCAGCCAGGTTCATTTCTGGGTTAACTTTTGCCTTTTTTTAAAAAAAAAAAATGAAAATGCAAACTTTGCAAGATAAAAATATAGAAAGCACATCTGATGGTCATAGATTTTAGTATAGATTTTAGCATAATATTTACATTTAGAATAATGTTTACATTGATAAAGTCGTCATCTTACAGTTTTACTAAAGATTACAGTTGATCACCCTTTATTCATTCTTATATGTTACTCCAATCTAGTTGCATTCTGAGTTGCTCTGCCCTGGATAAAAGGATTATTTGGACAAAGGACTATCTGGACAAATATTGATCATCCATATAGATTCATTATCTATTCAAACCTTGAATATATAAATTAGGAGTTCTCTTAAGAAACCACAGGAGAAGTCATAAGGTTCCCAACCAGTTTCAGAGCAGGAATAATGACCAGATGTGCAGAAACAAAATGTGATCATCTTACACCAGGGCAAACATATAAGTGCAATTATTTCAAAAACTGAAGACTTGCCAAAGATGTATTTGTGCTTCAGCAACCCTCTTGCAAGTTCCAAGCATAAAGCTCTCTCTAAGCTTTTCCCATTTCTTCTATAAGCATTCCTTATAATTTGGCCTTCTCATTTAGTACTTTGTCCTAATTGATGTCTGCATAAATTATTGTGCGTTTATATAATTTACTAGCAGGTTCTTTTACCACAACCCAGAAGATCCTAGTTAATAAACTGATATTACATCATAGCTCCCCAGCTTTAGATATGATGGGAAAATTCAAATGATATCACTTTGTTAGAAATTGGATTGCAATCTTGAAACAGATTTAAAAGGTAATAATGTAAGTCTCAGTGACACTAGTAAAAAGTTTCTTCTGAATAGCATGTGTTATATGTTGCTTTAAACCTGACACTTTGACACCTAGAGTATCCATACTAACACTGTATTTCCAAATTGCTGGCCATCATGAACCCTTAGGCAAAAAAGTTAATCTGTTTGCTTTTCCCATTCCATGGGTTTATTCTCATTAACAGCACATAGATCTCCCCTTTTCTCTTCAATATGTTCATCAGTGTATTTGATGCAAATAATACCATCTCATTTGGTAGGTACAATTGGTTCCACTAATTGGCCATACAATTATAACAAATGCATTCGGCCAGCATATCAGCTCTGCATTGCAGTGAAAATTTCCCTGCTCCATGAACTGTAATCTAAGTAATCTTGGAACTGCCACAATATATACATATGGCTATATAAACAAATAAAATACACAATTACAAATCAGCATAAATACAAACATTAATACAGAACCACACATATATTGATAACTGCTAAGAGTATGAAAAACATTTCAAATATAAATTGTTTGCAGTTCAAAACAGTTCTTTTCAAATGATCAGCATTTGAAACAAAAAAATGTCCTTGGGTTTTTGTGTAGAACAAAAGGCAGTATTTTTAAAGCATTGTCAGACATTTTAGGTGATGGGAATGTCATGCCTCTTGCAGTTGAAGTATAGGTAGTCCTTGATTTACAACAGTTTGTTTAGTGATTGTTCAACGTTACAACAGCACTGAAAAAAGGGACTTATGACTATTTTCCACACTTACAACCTTCGTAACATCTCCATGCTCATGTGATAAAAAATCGGATGCTTGGCAACTGGCTCATAATTATGACTGTTGCTGTTTCCCAAGATCATGTGATCATCTTTTGTGATCTTCTCACAAGCAAAGGCTATGAGGACAGGGAAGCCAGTTTCATTCAACAATCATGTTACAAACTTACAAACTGCAGTGATTCACTTAACAAATGTGGCAAGAGAGGTCTTAAAATGGGGCAAAACTCACTTAACATACTTAACAACATAATTTTTGAACTCAATTGTAGTCGTAAGTCAACAAATACCTATATTTTTAATTTTCCTTCTTCAGGGCAGTACAACAGAAGAGTCTGGTCATATATTGGATGGGTTTAAGTAAGATGTAGTGTTCACGGCATGGAGTTCTGGAGTAAAACAGAAGACACTTAAGATACACATCATGGCAAGGAAGTATGCCTACAAATTAAGGCAAAGCATTGAGAAACTTGCTGCAAGGGATCTATGCGGAGGTGGTATTCAGCTAGTTCCGACAGGTTCCAGAGAACCGGTAGCGATAATTTTGATTAATTCAGAGGACCAGCAAATACCACCTCTGATTGGCCACAATGGCAAATATCACTTCTGATTGGTTGACAGCATAGCCACACCCATCAAGCCACACCCCCAGAACTGGTAGTAAAAAAAATTGAATACCACCACTGGACCTATGATATTATTTTAAAACATTTTTTAAAAATACATTTGGAATTCCTTCTATGTTAGGAAGTTCTCTAGCACTTGAAGAGTAATTGATTTAAAAAAGAAGTGCAAAAAATTAGCTTTGTGGTCTGGGTGTTTTTAAGAACACAGCATCAAATCTTTCCTCAGAATATTTTCAATTAGCATTTTCTCACTACAAAGAAATAACACTTGAGTTCAAGGAATGTGGCATAAGAGGAAACAAATTACTTTAATGTAATTTCAATAATGAAAATAGGTTTTTTAAAAATACATATCAAAAATAATTTATTGGGCCATTTCTGTCAGAGTTGGTTAGCTGGTACTACTTTGCCTTTTTTTAAATACATTTTTTATTTATTTTTTAAATATATATCCATAGTACTTTGCCTTAACTTCCACCTTATCCATTCTTCTGACTGTAAATTTAAAAAATTTGGAATTCAGTCAGCCTGAAACATTCTGATTTAATATTTCAGGCAGGCTGTATGTTCCAATACTGAATATTGTATGAACCCAATTATTTCTAGGCAATAAACCATCAACAGTCATGGCTTTGCAGATTGTGAGCCAGACTGTTCATATACAAATTTGTTGATGCTATTGTTTGTTGAACAAATTCAAGCTTAACTTATACTGGAAGATACTAGATGAGGTAGCTCTAGCGTACAGATAGGTAAAAGTAGCATGTGTGGAGAATAGCCTACAAATAATTGCAAAATGATTCCAAATGCTTGCCAGAAATAAGCATCAAGTCATAAAAGATAAGAATACCGAAAAAGATATGTTTTAGTCTGGTCTAATTTGACTTTTCCAGTATAGATCTATTGCCGATAATGGTACAGTGCTTTTATAGTCAACAAAACCGGGCACCAATTGATAAAGCATTTTTAGAATAGAGATGAAGCCTAGTTTCTGAGGCCTGGTAGAACTATCACAGATAATCCATGTCAATATTGAAAAACATGAAGAGTCCTATGACCCAAGCTTTCTGTCATATAATATTAGGAAATCCTCAAAATCTTCAAGTGTCATATTGTGTAGAAGATCAAATGCTTCTTCAAGAAGAGAAGGAGGAGAACCTAGAAATCTATAGATCTGTCAGTTTGATATCTGTTGTGGACAAGTTCTTTGGATAGATATGGCACAATTAATAGGAGCCAGGAAGGGTTAAAGATAACTGAATCAGCCTAACCTAATCTTCTTCTCTGAAAGCATTACTAATTTAGTAGAACAAGAGAATTCCATAGATACTATATACTGTACTTAGATCTTAGCAAAGTCTTTGACACAGTGTCCCATTGTGTTCTCATTCATAAAATGGTTATAAAGATGAAACTGCTGTTAGATGGACTCACCATTCTACATTGACAAGTTGTACATTTCCGCTTGGAGAGAAGTATGTATTTAGCAAGGTGCCAAGCTTTCTCCTAGACTTTGCTGCCACTGAATAGTTTTATTAAAGATCTAGGTGAGAGAAGTGAGGTAACATTTATAAACTTTTAAGATAACAAAAATCTGAGAGGGATGGCTAAATTTTATTTAAAAAGACTCACAATTCAAAAGGATCTAGATAGCAATAGGCCGAATAGAATAGGATAGAATTTTACAGGAAGAAAGGGTCTGTACATGGGTTGAAAAAATGCAAGGCACAATTTGAGCAAGAGCATGTGGGTTAAATAGCAAATGCTATCTGGGGATGTATTAGTAAGTTCATAGATTCCAGATCACAGGAATTGTTCCACTCTATTTTGCTTTGGATAGATTCCGTTGGAAATATTATATCTAGCTCTGGCTGTTATATTTTGAAAGGACTAATTTGAATCCAAAATTGCAAGATAGTTGAGATGGTTTGTTAAGCAACCCTTTTATTTTCTCTCTTCTTGCTTTGGAATTGGAAAATAATAACAAGATACACACACACACTTTTTCTCTAAATTGTCACAATCTGGATAAATTATGTCTGTACCCTCCAACTTCGCCGCCTCGAGTTCCCCGAATGGGTGAAGAGAGGCGGGATATAAATTGAACTAATAAATAAATAAATAAATAAATAAACTTCCATTTTGGTTTTGGTCCACGGGATTCATCCTTTGTTTCTGTTTCCCTGTGTCTTTTACAGTGGATGTTTCCTCCATACTCCCCCTGTGTCTTAGTGTTGGCTGATCAGAAACTCCCTGCAGGCCTGGCATTCAGAAAAAAATATTCTGTATGTCTATTGGATGGGCCATCCCAGAGCAGCTTTTGCAGGAAATTTCAACATATCTTAAAGCAATTTGACCATATCAACCCAGTGTTTGCCAAATTTCCATTTCTGAATTCATCCTGTTTTAATTAAAGAAGGCAAACAAAGACAACATTGTTGAGCCCTTGAAATTTCCTGTGGTATTGACATGTCTATTTTTGCAAGTGCCAAATAGATTCATTTGAACAAGTATTTAGAAAAGCTGTTTGTAACTGTGCTTGAACAAATAACCATAATGGAAATCAAAGAAGCCATGACATACCAGTGATACCTGATGCTTAGGCTCAATCCCAACACTGTTCTGCCTGCACTTATTTCTACTGCATGGAAACTTTGAGATGTGCATATTCCATAGCATTAATGCAGTACAGGTGTATAACTTGTTTGTTCTACAGCATCATGTATCACTAGTATGTAGCTAATTTTCCTATACTGATCCACACTGGACATAAAGAAATCAGCTTCCTATATTCTGACAAAAAATCTGGAGGTTTTAAAAAAATTATTTAAAGCTCTATTCTTCTTCAGCAGCAGCAACAAGAATCATAGAAATGTTTCAGTGTAAAATTAAAATCAAGGAGAGGCTGTTTTTGACATTGTTTCTAATCCAAGAAATGCAGAAATTCAGATTAAAACTTCCCCGATAGATAAATTTCTGCCTAGATGTGGTTGAGTCTCTCTCTATGAAGAGATAATTCTACTGTCAAACTGCTGTTAGTAATAGGAAGTTTCCTTCAACCATTCCTTCTACCTGAAAGGTCAGCTCAACCATCTTTCAACTGAAATCTATTATTTTATGTGCTGCATTCTAGAATATTGAGAATGAGCTGATCTTCTATGTGACATTGAGAGCTTTATTGCTGTGAAATTATAAAAACAAATAAGGCACATTATCAAATTCTTCTAACATTTCTTTTCCAGATAAAGAGAAAAATGAAGCAGCTGCAAAGCTTGGCATAGGCTCAAAGATATGCTAGAAATAAAAGTGTGTGTGTGTGTGTGTGTGTGTGTGTCCATGTGTGTGTGTGTCCGTGTGTGTGTGTGTGTGCGTGCATATGTGTTCATGCAATTTAGTAAAATTTCTTTTGATGTAGTCAGGACTACCCAAAATCTTACCTGTTTGTTGATTACCACTACTGATTTTCCATTCCTTAGAAAATTTTCTTCTCCTATCAGATATTATTTTGCTCATTATTTTATCCTTTTTTGTTAATAAGACAAATAAACATAACACAAGCTGAAATTGAAGTGGGGTTGTTTCCTTTTTTCAGTGATACATTTCAAGAAGTCACTAGATCATAATAAGTGGAATATTTTGTTTATGAAAAGATTCTCAAGATTAATCTTTAAATAAATGATTACCCTTAACAATTAAATTGAAGCTAAATAACAACTGGAATACTATGAGTTTTAACAAACTAGGCCTCTGTAAGCATTGGCCTTTCTTTTCTATTGCCCAATCTATACATTAAAGTAGCCATAGTGTGTCTTTAAAAAAACTATTCTTTATTGGTCTGAGTAAAAATAGCAGGGAGGAGAATTTGAGAGACAAACATTCACTTTTGAGTTTTATATTCATATTATTCTACAGGAATGCTTTTCCCCCCTGAAAATTGGGAATAGGCATGGCTATTTGTTAGTACTGCTTTAGAAAACTTCTGGATGAAATGTTGAAGAATAACACTGGGGAATGCCCATTGCCTTCATTCCTTTACTGTCAATTCCCAACAGATCGTTGCTGGAAATTTTGTTAGACCATGTTATTTCTTAAAAGAAAAATTATCCAGCTAATTAGCCACACTTTCTAACTTAAAAACCTTGTCCTTTTAGAACATTAGTTCATTGTGAATGAAGGTACCTATCCAATTTTACACACTTCTTAATGTTAGTGTTAATGTTCAATAATTTTCTGTAACTTAGTACTGTCATATAGTACGCACCATATCTCGAATATAACATACCATAATCTACAGAAAATATGTCCAAATAATGAGCGCTATGGGATTTGATATCTAGCAGATTTGAATGTTACCTAGCAGGGGAAATTTGCTTTAGTGAATTGAAAGACCAGTTTGAAATGTAAAATACCTCCAGAGGTAACTGGCAAAGTCTACATTGCAACTCTATGACCAAAGCACTGCTTTGTCAAAAAGAGCTCTTAAAATTTATGCTCTGGGACAATTTTTCACTCAAAAAATAGCAGTTATTTTTCTTACAGGGGTTGCTTTTATTTTCAGAATGCCTTATGCTTACTAGGTTGATTTTATTGCACAGGAAAAAAAATCAGAAAAAATACAGATACTATTTTATTTTAAGATCCTCTCTTGACGTAAACACACATTGTTTATAGGAAGATCAGGCAAAGGCCTTCAAATTAATAGAGGAAGAACAGAGAGGATTTTTTTTCTCATAAAAAACTGTTTCCCCCTACAGACTGCCAGCATAAAGTCAGAAAATGACTAAAGCCAGGAAAAAAAATGGACAAAATTTATTTATTTGTTAAATTTATTTGCCACCTGTCTTTCTATGGGCAATTCTAAGTGGAGTACAATAAAAAGGAAGAAAATAAAAAGGAAGAATTGCAGATTCTATGTATGATGAGTTAAATCATTTATTTCTGCGTTATTCTATCTTTGTATATAGTACATCCATCCTGCCCACCAAAGTTAATGAAGTATTTTCATGCCCTGCCTTGAGTCCAATACAGCTTGAATAACGTGACATTTAGGGGGTTCCAAATGATCATTTCTTAAGAGCTTTGGTATGTTTCTCATTATTTGGTCCTCAAGTATAGCTTGTTTCTTGTTTCTGCCACCAGGTTTTTGATTTCCACATCTGGCTTTGATCTTTGTGTCCAATCAGATGGTGCCTGTCCTGAGTCTGATTGTCAGCTCCCCATTTAATTCACACTCCTGACTACCCACCATTAGTCTAAATATAAATGCAATAATAGAAGACTTTCCATGATGGACATCATGTACAAAATAGTACTATTATTTGTGTAAACTGGCCAATTTACTGAAATTGCCAGTCCCTATATGGATATGTTTATTTCTGTGAACACGCTGAAAGCATGACATTTCATATTGCAATACTTTCAAAAATAACAAGAACAGTTTGGTCTTTGTGACTGAACCTTGTTTGTAAATTCTATTCTATCAGGCAATCTCATAAGCTCTGTGGAATCATTTTGGAAAAGTTTCATCAACTGCAAGAAAAGGTCCTTTCTTGTTTTGCTTTGATCTAGAAGCACAGATTCTTCAGGGATTACAGTAATTAACTTTTAAGAAAGGACTCTACTCTTGGAAGGCTTTGTTGATTGTCAACAACATTGTATGGGAAGATTTCTTCTAAAAATTATAAAAAAAAAATATTAAAAGCTGTTTGGTAAAATTGATCGAAAATACTTAGCATTTCAGAAATGGAAAAAGATATTGCCAACTAGAGTTTTAAAGTTTGATATGGCAGTTAAATTTAATCCAGGAGTACCCTTTTTATAAAACTTTTTGTTGCTAAAAATTAATGAAAAGAAAGAATTCCAATATAGCTTAGAGTAATATTATTTAAATCATCATTCCTGGAATTGCTTATTTATTAAAAAGAAACCTGGACAGAGCCGCAAAGAAAATACTGTTGTAATTTACACTTACCTCAACAAAAGAAAAAAAAACACCACCCTTTGTTTCATCTCCAATCTTGCCAACATACTACTGAGTTGAGCCGTATGTATTAAGTCCTGTCTGTCTTTTGTTACCCTATGAGCGTGTGGCAGGCAACAAGCCAGATGGAGGCAGAGATTTTGACTACTAACTGTTACCAGCTGATTTTCTGCCTCCCAAAGTTAATGTGACGCACTGGTTCAAAGACCTTACAATTCATTTTTCAAATCCATATCAGAATGCTTTAATCAAGATGATCCCAAGTGTTTCCCTGGAAAAGACCTACCAAGAGTATTTCCTTGTAGTTTGGGAAATGACTGAATTGACTAGACACACTGGGGCCATTGCTGTGGCATAATTAATTGTGGGGTATCTCATTGGAGGAAGCAAAGGCATTCTTGCACATAAGGATGCATGGATGGATTGTTTTAATCTAATTCATCTATTTGTTTTCATTTTAAAACCATTCCTTCATGTCATCATTAATTTGTTGGAGTAGAATTCATTTGAGTAAGTTTTTGCCCGATCTTGTTATTCCAATAAAATTCCATTATTTTCAAGCAGGTGATACAGGTGGATTCTGCTATGTGTAACTGTGATATTTTCTATCCTATTTAGTTCCAGACTTCAGAAATCTTTTAATATATTTGCCAAAGTTTAGAAAACAACAAAGCTTAGAAAGTCAACAATCTTTAGAGGCCCTGATTTTCCACCGCTGTCTCTAAATGCCAGGTTTACACCTAACATGTATTACTGAGATCTGTCTGGACCCACAAGAAAAGGTGAGATATGTCCAGCAGGATTTCAGATGTGCCATCAGGGTGTGTTTCAGCTGAGTTTCAGTTGTGGTTCAGAGCCTTTCAAAATGCTAGCTTTACTACCATTTTCATCTCATAAAGAGAGAACACTAGCAAATGCCATCATTCTTTGTTTAGAACAAATCAGTTTCAAAATAGCTCCCATGTGCAAGATGGAAGGTAAGTGGACCTGGGAGTGGTGAGGTGTGGAGAGGGTTCATGTGCTGGTGGGCTTACCAGTCAGCACCTTCCAACCCACAGCAAATTTCTGGCCCAAAGTCACCCAGCCGGCTTTCATGGCTAGAACACATGGTGTCCTGGTTTCTAAACCAGCATCTGTGCCATTACAATCCTTTTTCTTTCTCTGTATTCTCTGCCTTTTTCCTATTCTGTTTTTTTCTTCTTTCCAATGATTGGGTTCCTTTATTTTAAACTTCTCGACTACGGTGATGCTCTCTCAGATGCCATATATTTCCATTTATTTCAAGATTATCAACTAGTTCTTCTGTATTCTCAGTCTTTCTGCTTCATGTTTTCCTTGGGGTAGGTATTTCCACGGTACAGTGGAATTTCCACTGCCACTGTACATTGGCCAATGGGGCCATTCCAATTCAGAACAGTTCTGCCCTAATAAATCCAGAAGGTCATGGGATTTTTCCAATCCTCTCCTCTAAGAGGTGAGACAAAAATCAGCCTCCAAGGGAGGTTTCAGCCGTAGAATTGGATTTTTAAAATCTTCTTTGTTCTTCAAGAAGGAAATTTCACAACCAGTGCTTTGCCAATGTTGGAATTCCCATCTCAAAAAACCTTTTTTGAAATGAATTGTGTAAGAAGAATGAGTGGTGAGCAAGAAATCAATACAATACATATTTGGTGAATTTGCTGTATAAAATGTGCCAGTCTTTGGGAGGCCAATAGAGAAGTTAATCCAAAAGTACAGCTTTTAAATAAAACTTTGTGCTGGTTAAAAATGACCTCAGTCATCTTTGCTTTTGTTAGTTAAAAGGGTTGAATATGGGAAGAAGAGAATATGTATTAAATTTTAAAGGAAAAGAACAGAAAATAAGCTTGGTTGTAACTGCCGTAAAAAGACTGAAAGCCATATATTTTTTCTCATTTCTTTTTCTTATTCTTTTCTTCTTTCTTTTCATCTTTTTTCTTTTTTTCTTCATCCTATTTTATATTTTTCATGTTTCTTTTTATTTATATACATAAAAATCCAATAAACTTTAATACACACACACATACGTGTGTGTGTGTGTGTGTGTGTGTGTGTGTGTTAGTATGTATATATTCAAGATTCTCCAAGCCCTTGTAACTATTTGGGCAAATCTATCACAAATGAAGGGATGGGAATTCACAACCAGAAGATGTGAAATCTGAAAGGCCACTTAAGAATGTCAAGTCAGTTAAGTATTCAGCATTTACAGAAAATAACCTTTCAAATATTAACTGACTTCTTCCTATTAAAAGTCATTCAAATGAATTCTAC
>JANHGC010003216.1:75930-94259 GCA_027560395.1 Boaedon fuliginosus | reverse complement strand
GTTGGGGGTCACCACAACAGGAGGAACTGTATTAAAGGGTCGCGGCATTAGGAAGGTTGAGAACCACTGCTCTAAATTATATTTGTCTCTATTCTGGATCTCACACAGCTATGTGACCAGATAGGTCAGATTTGCACCAGCTCTTCCCAGGTGGTTAGATCTATACCAAGCAACTTCACTGAGGCCTTTAATGTGCCCTTGAAATGCTTTTTTTCTGCCTTCCAAGCAAGCATCTTCCAGCAGACAATTCCTTCAAAAGGAGCTGTTTGAGTGTGTGCTCATCTGATACACGAGTGGCATGACAAGTCTATGCTCTCATCAACAGGGTGTGGACTGATGGTAAACATGCTACATAAAACGTCAGTGTATAGTTCTTTAGTTTTCCATCTGATACTAACATCCTGCAAAGACAAATCATGTAGAAAAGGTTGAATTATCTTCTATGCATTTTATACCCAGTGCACATTTCACACATCTACAGAAGTATGGTAAGTTCCACAGCTCTGTAGATGTTGTTAATGAACTGATTCCTCAATGTTCCCATCCAATGGAGCAAAAAAGCAGAAATTGTCTTTGATATTCTGCAATTATCTTCTGCATTAATATTTATTGCTTAGGAGAGGAGAGGATATTGTCAAAACAATGAAACTGGTTCATTGCCTACAGTTTATTCCATTTAATTGTGATTTTGGGTACTGTATATGATGCATGAGGAGCAGGCTGGTGCATGACTTCAGTCTTGTTTTTGACAGTAAGTCCAAAGTTGTCACAAGCCATGAAGTTCCACTCTTCTATTTTCCCCACAGCAACATGGGAGGTCAGCTGAGCTGAGCTGATGAAATATGACTGCCCCATAGTCACCCAGCCAGCTTTTGTGCTTAAGAGAAAACTCATGATCTCATAGTTAATTAATCTCATAGCATCTCAACCACTCTACTGAACTACATGTCATAAAGGTATGTCATCTTTGGATCTGAAATGGGAAAGAGCCTTTGGATGTGGCAAGGGTATGTTGCTGTGTCCATAGCTATATATTCAGTAAAATAGCCATACTTTTCTCAGGCCTCACTTAGTCACCATACTAATACAGGAAAATATATGCTCAAGTTAAGGGACTGTTTATGAGATAGCAACGTAATTCAACCAGATCTCATCATGCTGCTGCCAGTTCCTTAATATTTCCTTAACACAAATGTTTTATTTTCCTGGAATTCTTGTAACTTTGGAGCTCCTGGGAACTTTGAACAATACCTCCAAAATAACATATATTAACATATTGGGATTTAGTTTTAAGTACCGTAACTATATATCCCAGAAACAGAAGATAAAATTACCTCCAGAATATTTTTTTATCTCTAATGATTCCTTGAACTTCATGAGTAGACAGGGATTAATCGTGGCCAATGCTCTGTCATTAAGGTTAGACTAGAATCTGCTTTTAACCATGCAGAACTAAGGGTGTAATCTTGGATTTTAAACTTGTCCATAGTTACATGCAATTAAATCCAGGAATAAAAGTTGTTTGGTCTTCTGGGAAATAGTTACCTGAACAAAAAATTTGCTGCTCAATTTATCCACTTTCCTAAACACAGAAAAGTAGGTGGAACTTGTTGGGATTTAGAATATGCTCTCAAGGAGTCTTGAGCTACAAGGACTTGCACTTGGACCACTAATCCACTCCGTCCGATTTATATAAATTGTAGGGATTTTTTTTAACATTCCAGCTATAGCAGATCTTCAACTATTACGTTGCCAAAGAAATCCACATTGGTTTGCAAATTTCCATATTGCATTTTTAATATATTACATTTGCAGTGGTTTGGAACTGTATGATGCATAGGGAAAATGTACTGGGGTCATTAGAAAACTTTAAATATAAAAAAATATTTTAAACTAAGTCAACTATTAAATCCTAAATTTCTACCAAATATTATAATATAGGAAAGTCAGGGTTTATTATGAATATTTGTTTATTTATTCTATTTTCCTATTTAAATTACTATAAATAAATATTCTTCCTATCACTTTATAAAACAATTCAATACCTACCTACCTATTAAACTATTCATTTTTGGTGCAAGCAGCACAATACAAAGGAAAAATGGTAAAAAGTAATAAGCACAATGAATTAAAAATATAAGAAAAATGGCAGAAACATGGTTGGATATAGTTTATAGCAAGACCTTTCATTCTACCATCCCACACTGCACTATTCTTGCAAAACTTCCTTGCTTTTATCATGAGTATGCACAGATCAACACATTGTCTTTTATACATTAAAATTCTCAGCTTTACTTTTTAAAGATTTTAAAAAATCCATCCAAATATGAATTTGTCAGTATTCCTCTCTTTGAGACTTCCTCTCCTTAGACTTCTTCTGAACCCTTTGATGCTTCTTTTATATATTTTCTTCTAAATTTGATCCTAATTCATCTTCTTTACACATTTAAACCACCTCAGTGCACTTTTTTCATATTTGTCACTCAACCGATCCTCATACATTCATAACCAATTAATTTTGAATCTACTGCTTTTCCTTTTACCTAGGCTTTTGATGTAGAAATTTAATTCCATACACTTCATTGCTTCATAGGATCTAATATTCAGCACAAGTTGAATTCACTGTGAGCCTCAGCCAATAACACACCATTGTCTGCTCATCAAAATGCATAAACACCAATGTCCTATATCAATGAGACTGTGATGACACCAAAATATTTTTATAAATAACCAAGGGATATCACATATTTACATTTTACTGCTTGCTCAGAATTAAATAATTGGCTAAACATTCCATTCTATCTATCTATCTATCTATCTATCTATCTATCTATCTATCTATCTATCTATCTATCTTTTATTTATTTGTAAATAAGTTCTGTCATCTATCTCTTTTTCTTTCTTTGTCTCTCTCTCTCTCTTTTTCTTTCTTTCTTGCTATCTTTTCCTCTTTCTTTCTTTCCCACTATTGTCAAATTCAGCAACTAATTTTTAACTCCATATTCTTAATAAAGCATACCATATTTCAAACCTTCTCACTTTATCATATGCTTTCTGTAGATCAACATACAATAAACTTTCTTAGAATTTGATACATTCAGTGTCCTGCTGAAGAACAAAAACTTGGTTTTCACACAGTGATTTAGCGCTATGCTTTCTACATTTTGCTCATTGTCACCCTTTATATTCTTTCAGTCCAATTCTGCCAGACACTTTGCCAGGTACAGGTAACAAAATAACCCTCCTATAGTTTTTGCAATTATTTTTTCTATCTTTCGCTTTGCATAGGGGAACAATAGTGTCATTCATCCAATGATTAGGCATGGGTACAGTCTTCACATTCATGTGAAATAATTTATTTATTTATTCACACAGCTACTCCATAAATATACCCATATTTTAACATTTCTCCAATTACACCACGTACACCTGCAGCCTTACCATTTTCAACATGTTGCTAACATTTGTAGCAATTATTTTAGTTCCACTTAACATATCACATTATTCCCATACAAATCTCTAAACGCTCCTTTCACATTGTCTTGCTCTAAATCAACTTTCTATTTATTCTTTCAGGACATTAATATCTTCTAATACATTTACAAACAGGACTCTACTTGAAATCATCCTATTTTCAACCTTGTTTCTTTAATTTATTTCTTTTTCTTCCATATCCATTTCTTCCCTAGGCCCACTTTTAAGATTGACCCAAACATATAGTATCTCACATTCAGAACCTCTCATCACCCTTATATCCTTCATTAATCAAAAAAAATTAAAACAATAATCAATTTATACTCATTTCTTTGCCATGTATACATATGAATAGATTTATGTTCAAACCAAACAGATCACATTCAAAGCAGATACTTACCAAACACTTCCATTCTCATTCATTTTTCAGTTCTCCAAATGGCCCAATCACTTTTTCTGTATTCTCTTGCCATTAAAATAATATTTTCCCTGGGATTTCATTGATTTAGAGTGTTTCACAATATAGCTCAAAATCATATATGGTTCTTTCATTATCACCATTCACTGGAGTGTAACATTTAATTGTCATCTATGATACCAATTTATATTCTCTGACATACACTGTAGTCCTTTCATTTATAATTAAACGTACACCTTGCATGTATTTATCAGTTCCAGGAGACATATTACTTCCTTCCCCTTTTCATAGTTTTGCAGACAACAGATCCTTTGTTTTATTTATCCCTTTTTTAACATTTAACTACTCACATTCATATGCCATGTTCCCTGTCATACATCATAGTTTTGAGCAGTCAAAGTTTTCACATATTTTAATAAGATAGAAAAGATGATAACCATACCATATGCAACATTCTTTGCTTATATAGTAGGGACAGTATTGAATGGTTGTGGTACATTTTTACCAATCTACCCAACATATGTAACCAAATCCCAGTTCTACTGAATCATGCTTTTACTACAGGTAATCCTTGATTTATGACCATTAAGAAAAAGGGAATTATGTCCTGCCTTCACAGTTAAAACCAGTGTACTACCTCTGTGTTCACATTACTGCAATTTGCGCACTTGGCAACCAGCTTATATTTATAACTTCTTGTGGCATCCTGCAGTTGAGTTTATGAGAACTTGCCACACCCAACTCAATGAGATCAACTCACCATGGCCAGTTTGCCACAACCAACTCTCCATGGCCAACTTCCCATGGGCAACTCACCATGGGACAATTCAACATTGTATTTCATCATTTTATTCAATTATTTTCATTATTGGTGACTACGTTTGTATAGAAATTAATGTAATTCTTGTATTTCTGGATTTACTTATTTTATTTTATTATTATTGGCCATGGTTACGTTGAAATTAATTTAACTTTTGTATTTGTTGAATTGTCCCAGGATGAGTTGGCTGTGGTGAGTTGTCCCTCAGTGAGTTGGCCACGCAATTTGGCCACAGTGAGTTTGCTGTGGAGAGATGTTCATGGTGAGTTGGATGCAATGAGTTGTCCCATTGTAACTATTCACATGATTATAGCTTACAATCTTCCCAGCTAATTTCTGACAAAAAGTCAATTTGGAGGAAGCTTGATTGATTGAATGACTGCAGTAAAAATGGTCACAAAATTGGGCCTGTGATAATTCACTTTAGCATCACAATAACTTGCAATGGAAATTCTGGTCCCAATTATGTCATACGTCAAGGACGATCCATACTGTAAGACAGCTAGGAACTCTGATCAAGTTCTCATTTCTCTCAATTCTCATCTCTGATCTCACAACTAGGGAGTATATGAAATATACTGAGACACATACATGATTTACACAAAAATGTTTAACATGTTTAACAAATTATTTAGTAAATTATACAAACAATCATCATTATTAGCAAACAATACCTTTTCTAGATTGCAAAGAAAAATATAATAGCATATTTTAGCAAGGTTGTCAATGAAAAAACAGCAGGAAATAAAGAATGATCGAAGGATGAAGGCTGTGAGAAGGAAGGGCCCCTGAGGTTTAATAAAATGGCAAAAGGTTCAGCCAAAAAAATCTGGATAAGGCCATTTTTTAAAAGATAGAAAATGGTAATTTGGAGAAAGGCCAAAGAGGTCACTAGAGCTTGAAGTCATTGCCTAACTCTTTTGGAGTCATATATTCCTTTAGACTGTGCCAAAATGTGTTACCCAATTTCCCCCAAAAAAGTTTCCTTCCCTGCAAAAGAGAGTTCTGTTTTTCTATCTTATTATTGATACGATAATTCTAAAAGAATTCCTTTTGGTGTTATTTATCTTAAACCAGGAGCTGGGCTTTTATTTGCAGTCCCTGATGTCCTCTACAACCTTACTGCCAAACGTCCTGCAGTTTCCTGCAGTTTTGAGGGGGAAATGTAACAGTTTGTAAGGTCCTAAAGAAACTTTCTTAAAAAAAAAAACAATAAAGAAAAGAAGATCTCCTCAAAGGAAGAAAAGCAGCTACTGCATCTATGCTGAAGAAAGTGCCATGGCTTCACTTCCCACCATTGCTTTGCACTTTGTTGCCCTCATTCCACACAAACATTAAGTATGATTACCATGCATCTATGTCTTAAATCAAAAGTATTAAACTGAATAGAATATAGAATAAAAGAGTTGGAAGGTACCTTGGAGATCTTCTAGTCCAACCCCCTGCTTAGACAGAAAATCCTATAGCATTTCAGACAACTTAGTTATATATACCAAGCTTGGGTACAACATAGTCCTAGGTATGTTATTATGGCTTTTGACTGTTCTTGCCAACATTCAATGACAGGCTACCATGCTGTCTCACAGACTTCTTTAGAAAGTGCCATTGGATTTCCCATAAGGGGAACTGCTGTGAAATGTTATGTGAAAGCAGGAGTTGCAGGCTTTTTTCAAGACCAATGCATTATATTTCTTCTCAGAAGGCATACATTTCCTTTTGGGGAACAATATTAAAACTTGGATTTCAAAGGAGTGAACACACACACACCACATTCTGTTTCCAATATAGGATGCTATCAGTATTTTGCAACAATAAAATGGAGTAACCATCTGCAAGTGCTAGTTCATCCATTCATGTTTCTTTATTTCCCATCAGACAGTGTGAAGCTTGCAAGAGCACATCTTCAATTGTTTATTGTGGCATTATCACGCGGCTAAATCAGGCTGCTTGTCTGCAGTGAAGGAGCTGGAATGTATGGGAACCAAGAATTCAAAAGAATAAAACTATGGGTGGCAATAACATGAGTTATAAAAAGATGTCTATATACATTGAAAACATTCTGGTTTTCTGGATCAGCCATTTGTTTTCAGGTGCCTTTTAGGTGACCTGGATTACAACTTTTAGGTTGGAGTAATGGAAATTATATCTGATATATCTGGAGAGTAGGAAATATATGCAACCATAAAACCATATAAGTATAGGAAAATGCTTTTTCGCTGAACTTTGTTATTGAATGAGTTGAGCAATTGTATCTAAGAAATTTAAGAAATATGTTAAGGAAAGAAAAAGTGCGGCATATTTAAATCTTTTCTTTTGCAAAACAAGTACTAAAAATCATACATGAGATGAAAGCAATAACATATCAATAATCAAGAAGGTAAACTGACCAAAGATCAAAACTGTCAATCTGGAAAAAATAGATTAAATTCTATAGATGTGACCTCCTTTTCCATGAATAAGTAGAGCCAAATTTCACAAATGTATTAATTTTTGAAAATTAGCATGTAAAGAAAAGTATAGAGCTTACATTTGATAAGGAGTTTTTCTACTACTGTACTCTCAAATTCTTTTGAAAAAAACAACTCTTTTTCCAGAAATCATTTTATGTGTTAAGGTACCGTTTTTATAGTACAAAACTTACTATAAATGGAACAAAAGAAATTTCAATCTAGTTGCACTGATACCTGTGATACAGGCATATGCTGCCACCTTGGGGAAGACTCCTTTCCTGAAGGAGGCATCTTGAGTAGAGTAACATAAATCAACTTCATGTTTGGCCTGTCATATCCCCACAGGAAGAAAAGTTTCTTAAATCCTTCTACTCATGCAGTCATAAGATCTTCCAGATGTCTCTGAGCATCTTTCATGTTATGATACTCATTGTGGAGAATTGCCATTGTTCTGAGTTGGAGCAGCATAGCTTAACATGTAATTTCACAATGCCTGTCTTAAATTAATGTAACCTGGAATAGAAAACTAGTACAATGAATAGCTCTAACAGTTGTTGGAAGAAATATCCTCTGGGTTCAGATCCAAGTGGGGGAAAGACATTGGATTCATGGAAGTTGCTTGGAAAGATGAACAGGATCACATGCCTTGGAGATCCTAGGCGAAAAGGGGAGAGATGCTAAGAGTCTCTGGGTTTTATACCCTCTCTAGCTTTGAACTTCCTGGGGCATAGATAGAGTATCCTGATTGGTTGGTGTCAGAGGTCATAGCTAGCTCTTTAGGTTGTCTGTGTGTTAACTTTGGTTGAAACTTACTGGGTAATGCAATTAAGGGCAATGATATGGCTCTGCCTGAAGGAGCTAGATCTTTGTTATGTAGAATAGACTGGCCCAGGCCTTAATGGCCCATTAACAAAGGTCGGGGAGGGGGACTGCATTTCTGCCTTTTTCAGTTTCTATTCTTGTAGGGGAAATATTCTGCCTTTTTAATATATCCTAAAATATTTAATTTTTCTAGGAGAGGGGTGTGTTTTAACTTTCAACACAGTTACACCCGTCTTCCCAATGGAATGGCTGAGTTCACACAACACTGTGAATGAGCAATTAAACCAATTAAATTCTGACTCTGCATAAAAAGTAACACAATAAAAAATATTTTTGGCTTACAGAACCCACATTCATTTTTTATAGGAAGCAGAGTCCTAGAAGACTTCGTCCTGGGAGAGTATTAAATAAATTTCATGACATCAGTGGCCTCTGTGCCAATGGCTAGGATGGAAGCAATTGGCTTGAGTTGGATGTTATCACCAATTAATATTTAAGAGATATGTTCTGTCTCCTGCTAGGTCTTGGCAATGGATTCTGGAATGGAGAAACATATTCTTATTCACAGTGTGTTTTGGTAGTAGGTACTGAGCTAATGGTGCTGGGGTTGCTTCAGATTGTGAATTGTTTGTATTGTATGTTTGTATTGTATGTTATACAAACCACCTTCAATCCCTTGAGAAATGAACAGCCTATATATAGCAATAGCCAGCAATTACACTCTGACGCAACCGTTGGAGTCCATGATCTCACAGCCAGTTAAACATGCCGCCTGAGAGATAATGGGGGGGTGTGTGGATTCGGTGGCGCATGGCCTGGTGGCCAGTTTTAACTGGCTGAGAGATCGCAGACTCCAATGTGCTATGTCAGAGCGTACTTGCTCAGCCGGCGCTTCTGCAATAGGACAGGTGAACGAAGTGAATAATGATACTCTTTCCGGTTCAGCGCAACCCTGTTATTATGTGAACCGGTTTAGAAACCCATCCCTGGCAATAGCTTAGACTTATATACTGCTTCATAGTGCTTTACAGCCTCTCTAAGCAGTTTTACAGAGAAAGCATATTGCCCCCAGCAATCTGGGTCCTCATTTTACCAACCTTGGAAGGGTGGAAGGCTGAATTAACCTTGAGCCAGTGAGAATCGAACTGCCAAACTGGTGGCAGCCAGGAGTCAGCAGAAGTAGCCTGCAGTACAGCATTCTAATCAGTGCGCCACCATGGTTCTTATAAATATAAATGCACAGAAATTCAAGCAAATGTTCATTATTTGTTAATGTACTAGCATGTTCATTTTTATGTCAGATAGAATGGTTGGAACAATGCAAACTTGTGCAACTGTGGTTGCCAGACTTTCAAATTTGGGGAATGTAATGTCATCTACTTTTATAAACTCACATGGCTTATGTAATTATTATATCTTTAAATTGTTATCCTTCTAGTATCTGTTCACTGAACTAAAAACATAACAAAAAGAGACTATTAATTAAGAAATGATTGAAAGAGCTTTTAAATAATTTTGTATTTTATTTATCAGAACTGCATCTACATATTGTTAAAAAATATTACATATGCATGCAAGATATTCATAGAAGAGGAAACTTTCTGGCACCCGCTAAAAAAAATCCCAAAAGAGAGAGTCACTTCATTCTTTTCATTTACTATTCTCCCAAACCCACACTGGTTCCAAACATTTAAATAAAAGAAGCTTTAAAAATCCAGTAATTGGGTATTTTTATGTGCCCCACTTATTTTCTTGTTCACCCTTTGTACTTGCTTAGAAAAGTAGCCAGTTTCTGCTTAGAGAAACAACTACACTATTTGCTGCTAGAGTTTAAGTTTAAGTTTTATTAGATTTATATCCCGCCTTTCTTCCCCCAACAGATTCACATATCATAGCAGGAAGACAGATTCAAGTAAAACTGGGGCTCCTACACATGTGAGTACAGTGGTAGCCCAGCCTCCAGAAGTTGTAAATGCTCCAACACTGGAAGTTTTTAAGAAAAGACTGGATAACTACTTGTCTGAAACAGTATAGGTCAGTGATGTCTAACCTATTCAGCACCACTCAAAGCAGATGCGCCCAACTAGTTTGCCACAGCTGTGAAGGTGGCTCAATCCGTGCTGCCGTGCCGATCAGCTGGGCTTCAGGAGATGTATAGCACAGGGGCGGGTGGAGGGCCCATTTCACATCAGAATTGGTGGGAGACGTGTACGCATGTGCGGTGGGGCCACCGCTCATGTGCCTGCAGAGAGTGCTCTGCGTGCCACCTCGAGCACACAATGGCATAGATTCGCCACCACGGGTATAGGGTTTCTTCGCCTAAGCAGGGGGTTGGACTAGAAGTCCTCTAACATCCCTTCCAACTCTGTTATTATATTCTATTATATTCTTATTGGTAGCAGCCAGAAGTTCAAAGGAAATTCAGGTGAAAATATTGGATGGTATGGCTAAAGAAGACCATATAAGTGGATCTGGCGACTTCTTCTTCCCCTCTGCATTATGGCCTCTTCTTCTCAGCTTCACTTTGGGAAGTTGGACACAGTTGGAACAGTTCTATAACTTGAAGCTAGGAAGTGAGGTATGAGTTGATATGGAGAATGGGAGAACAGCGATATGGTGCAGTAATATGGTTATAGGATAAGAACATTGATGGGTAGCCCAAATCAGCTGGTAGTGTTTTATTTATTTATTTTATTGGATTTATACCCCACTTCACTTCCCCGCTCAGGGGGAAGTCGAGGCGGCTTTTCCCCACTTGTGCTCCTAGACCACCTATATTTCTCCTCGCCACCCACATCTCCCGAAATATTGAAGTATGTTTTGGTCAGTGTCTGTGCCAGTGGAAGATCTGTGTGAATGTATTTGATGTAAAATATAGAGAAGACCTTAGAGAAATTATATAGTTATTATTGGTAAAATGTATAGTGGCTCACATTGTTAGAATATTGAGACAGGAGAACATTTAGAAATCAACAACTTGACAGTTCAAACATGAAAAGCGCAAACCACATCACAGAATGAGCTCCCATCAATTTGTCCCAAATAGGTAAATAGGTACCATTTCGGTGGGAAAGTAACAGGGACCTGAAAGGCACCTCCTCCCTGGGCAATGCTGATGTCACCAGTTAATCCTTTCAACTTGGAAGAACCTTGGTAGCTCCTTCCAACACAAATGTAGTAATAGTAGTAAAATATGACCTTACCTGGAAAAACAGCAAAGCATGAGAATGAATCACAAAATGGAGGAAAGGTCAAACTTTCTGTCAAAATTTCAAGATTCTGTTAGTATATAATACAAACCAATAGAGTTCTAATATTTTTTGTGGTATTTGTTTCCTAACCAGCCCAAGTCAACGGAAACATTTTTTTTTGTTTTAAGAACTTTTTAAAACTTTATTAAATTCTAATTGTTTATAAAGTGAATCATTTTTGTTCTTTATTTCTTATATTTGTAGTCTTTAGTCTAATTTTATATATTGTAACTACTCTGATTTGGGGGTAAATCAATAGACATTATTATGTAAAATATATAAAAAACAATTAAAAATAGTAGGAAAAAGAAGGAAAAGAAGAAAAAGCTCCCTTCTTTAAGGTTAACAGCTCTTCAAACCAGGTAAGATCAGGCTTACAATTTCAGGACAAGAAATTATAAGTGACAGCTTGGGCACTCATATCATTTCTAAATAAGGATCATTCTGTAACTTATTAACTTTGATAAAGACTCCGTGCCTGTCTCTCAGTGGTACGTTATCAAAATCTGCTTCAAAGTACAAGCTGACAAGACAGAAGCCGAACAGAACTTCATGGCACAAGAGAGTAAGTAAGCTTTCTTGTAGTTATAAATTAAGGGCTAGCTTCTTTCAGAATTGTGTGTGTGTGTGTGTGTATGTAGAATGCTTATGTGAATATGTGACTATGTGTGTATAATTTATAGTAGCCTTTCTTAATCATCAGCCCAGTAAGCCCTGAATAAGCAATACATGTGACCAATTTAAATTAAAATAATCTCTATTTCAGTGGAAGAACTCTAGGTAGCTTAAATTGAGAAGTGGAAGCTTCCAATGTATTCCTCATTGCTCTTCAAGAGTAAAGGACAAAAGACCATAATAAATCAGGTTTTAATGAGCATTTTTATCATGTTGAATGATCCCCTATGGTCTAGATTCTAGAACATCTAATGTGCCTGCATTTATTTTGGTAGTTTGCCTTCTGCTGGTTAATGATGCTGCACATTTCTTTTTTTCAAAACTACACATACTTCACATTGACTTTGGCAATCTAGTATTCTGAACACGTTTGCCTAGAATAATATAAATATAGATGTAGGGTAAAAATGAGGAGATAAGGGGAAAGGATGGTTGCAGTCAGTGAGTTGATCCTTTTTTATGAAAATGAATATTGTTTCTGATTTGTGTTCCTAGAGGTATTCCTATGTTAATACTAAGGAAATACACTATCTCTTTCAGATCAATAGTGGACCACCAAAGTTTTCTTTAGCTATTTAAGATTGCCATTTGAGAGAGGTGGGTTTAATTCATTTTGTTTGCAAATATATAATTCAGCACATATTTTATGAGTTATTAGTATATGGAATGAAAATATAGTAGAATATTATTATTTATGGCTCTATTGGAAAGTTATTATCTATTTTCTTGCAGTCTTGGCAAGTTCTTGGAAAAATATATAGTAAGAAAGGTATTTTATTTCCAGAACCGTGGGCAGTGAAAATATATTGGAATCATATTGTGGCAAATATTGGTTTAAATAATAAGATTCATGAATACTTAACTATTTGGAAAAAAATCTATTCTAAAAATAGATGATGAGACATTTTATCAGAAAGTCTTATAGAACAGGATTATCACTTTAAACCAATTAAGTTGGGATATTCCCAACTTCAATATGGTATTTCCAGTTCACAGCACTAGCAATATTTTCATTTATGAGATGCTTATTTGAGGAAATCTGTGACACAGGAAAACCCATAACATATCTCTATGAAATTAGACAATATTTATTTTTAAAGTGGGCATTGTTGGGAGCTTCAGTTCTTTAACTCGTGTTTGGAATAGCCCAGTTCACATTAAAGATATTCTTCATGTTCTTAAAAATGATAAAATGGTGTCATGGATTTGAGATTAAAATTGATTCATTAAAAGTACTGGACTTTTATGTACTTGGAAGGCTAGACATCAGATTTTCTTTGTTGTAGGTATAAAAAAAATGAAGATTTTATTGATCCAGATATGGTCCTGTAATCATTTGTTGCTTTTTTGGAATATTTTAATGTAGGTAAGTAACTTTGTGGGCAAACAGTTAAATATAAATGTAATGTTGAACAAAGAAGTCCACACATCTGCTCAAAGATTGTGGAACCATGTCCAGTGCTATTGTTTTAATTACTAGGAATAGCAATTCAATAGCTTCCTTCTTCAATGCCTTTCTAAACAATAAAGGTTGGCTCAGCCTTCCATCCTTTCTAAGGTCGATGAAATGAGGACCCAGGCTTGGGGAGTGCTGTAAAGCTCTGATAAGCAGTATATAACATCTGAGTGCTATTGCTATCTTTGTTGTAAGCCGCCCAGAGTCCTTCGGGAGTTGGACAGCATACAAATGTAATTAATTAATTAATTAAGCTTAGCTCCAATGTATAGTAGCAATGTCTGTACAGTGCTGCTACTTTTCCTAAATGATGTAACTATTCACTTTTCGTCTCAGGGATTTTGAGAGGGAAATACAATGTCTGACAATAGCAAGATGAGCATCAACCTCCTGCTTCTTGGAAGAACACAAAGTGGGAAAAGTGCAGCAGGAAACACTCTCCTAGCCAGCACAGACTTTGCCAGTTTTCTCTCCCCATGCTCTGTGACTACATCCTGCCACCTAGGCCGCAGCTGTAACATTTCAGATTTTGGGCGTCAGCAAGGAAGAGCACTAACCGTGCAAGTTCGTGTGCTGGACACTCCTGGATATCCTCACAGCAGCCTCAGCAAAGAGCAGATCCAGAAAAACATCAAAGATGCTGTAGCTCAGCACTTTGGAGAGCAAGGTCTGCACTTGGCACTTTTGGTTCTAAGAGCTGATGCTGTGCTGTGTGAAGAAGAGGAAACTCCCACCATACAACTGATCGAGGTAATGTCCATGAGAAATAACACTGTTACATAAATTGCCCCATCACCAGGGTTCAAAGCTCGGAGAACTTAACATCAAGCTACAATAGAAATTGCACATTAGAATATTGGGCTGGGAATTAATGTAAAACATTTTGAATTCCAAAGATTTTGAATTTAAAAACTGACGTGTGTGGGAGTTTGTGTGAATTCATCCAAATCCAGTCCTTACACTAAAGTAAAATGTTCTGTCCATATGTGGTGATAAATCTGAACAAATACGTTTTTAATAAAGGCAAGCAGTTTACAATTGGATACCAAGGACTAAAATTCTAACATAGAATATGGTTTGATAGAACTGTGAAAGTTCTAATACACTTACTATAATCAATATGACGACAGGACAGCATGTTCATTGTAAGGGAGGGGAGGCTAGTAATAAGCATGATAAATTTAAATGTTTACTCTATTAATCTAGTTTTATTGCATCCTTCTTCCTGTAAAGTTCAGAGTAATATACATAGCTTGTTCAACATATATATCTGACTTAGGCAATTGTTATCATGAGTTAAATCAAATTTTGCATGAAAAGGTTTAGAATCACACAGAATTACTTGGATTCTCATTTTTTACCAAACCTATACTTCCCAAAAGTTCCTTTGAAAGGGTTGGGATTTTCCAACAATAAGAGGCAGGAGGTAGGAATATTCCATTGGAGATCAAAGCCAATGGTTATATATATTATATATTGAAAAAGTTAAAATCATGTAAGTAAAATAATTATGAATTAAGCCAATGTCCATTTTTACCTTTGCAGGAACTCCTTGGGCCTAATTGGAAGACTTACACTGTCATTTTATTTACTCATGCAGACCAGATTAAAAAATCCTCATTTACTATAGACAAATATTTGCATAGTGCCTCAGATACACTACATAAAGTAATGCAGCTAGTTCAGCAAAGATGCATTTTTATTGACAATCACGCTAGGTTTCTAAAACATGAAAACCTAAAGGCTTTAAGAAAAATTATGGAGTTTCTGAAACAAAACAGTTTCCAGACCCTTCATGTGAAATAAACAATGCTATACATTTAAATAACTTACGATTTCCAAATTCTGAATTCTTTGTTGCTTTTATAATTCACTCTTTTGGAGGCATGATGACTCAACGGTTAAAGATGCTGAGCTCATCAGCTGGAGGCTGACAGCCAGGATTCGAGACCCAAGTGCTGCACAACGGGGTGAACGTTTTGGGATAGAGTTGTTTTTTCAGATTCAATTTCCATATCAGAATGCTGTATACTATTGAAAACTACTTATTTTCACCCAATATATCCCTGATCAAATATAAATTTCATATATTCAACTGCCAAGGTGGTTTTAAAACACCTATATTTTGTGGCTGTGGTTCCATACAGCATCACTGTGAGATGTGCCATCAAACGTGGGTTAGCACAAGATTCAACTATGCTAAACTATATGGTTTCTATAAAGAACCAACAGAATTAGATATTAACAGGGGTAGAAGAAAAATTGATTTAAAAAAGGTATAGTTACTTACTATACATGAAATTGGAGGACGAACAAGTTAAAGGAAACAATGATAGCATGGGCAAAAAATTTTGGTTAAACAATTGAATTAGACAAATGGCAAAAACTGTGGGTCAGGAATTATAAATTAACAATGTCAATCACATATAAAGAAAATTTGTGTAAGATGTTCTATAGATGGCATTTTGCACCAGGGCGGCTGGCAAGGATGTTTAAAGACAAATCAGCTAAATGCCAGAAGTGCCACCAGATACCTGGATCATATTATCACATGCAGTGGACTTGCTCAAAAGCAAAAAAAGAAAAAATACTGGATATATACGTGGTTGAAAAAAATTATAAAACAACATATTGATTTAAAACCAGAAATATTTCTATTGGGGATTCTACCCGAAAAATGCACATTTAGTTATTCATCTATTAACTGCTGCCAGAATTGAATTTGCACAAAATCGGAAGAGTGAAGAGATACCTACAGATGACAATGTGATTAGGAAAATATTAGAAAGTATAGAAATGAATAGATTAACCCTGGCAATTAAGGAGAAAGAACAAACTGAATATTATATGGTATGGGATCTATTTTACTAATGGTTAAATAATAACAATGGAAATTAGAAACAGAGAAACAAAATAAAGAAGATATGTTAAAAGAAATAAGTAAATATTATGACTAGTATGTTGAATTTTACTATATTAACAGTGTATAATTAATATGTGAAATATTACTATGTTAAATATTGCAGAATTAATATTAATGTAATGAAGAATGTTGTAATTTTCATTAACAAAGATATTTGTACCCAGATAACACACTGTTCAACCTAAGATGGAATATTAAAAATAAAAAAATATTTAAAAAAAAGATTTAACTATGCTAGTTGGACCATGTTATTTTCATATATGTATAAAACTGATGGCAGAGATAATCCCTTGGTTTATTAATTGTTATTATCCCTAAATACATACAACCATTAGAAGCCAAGCAAAAAAACATTGAATATTCACACTCAGAACATGGAATCTATGAGGGATAGGTAAAGATGAAACAGACTGAAATTTGAATACCCAAAATGTACTCACTGTCTGAGTCACAGTAAGATCTGTGTCAGTTCCTACTTCGAATCTTCATGAGGCACGTATGAATACAATTTATGACTACAATTCAAAGTTCTGGTTTTCTTCTATAAACCCTCAATGAGACTATCTTTGGGATTGTTTTCAGAAACAGTATCTACTTGTCTTCTGTCTTCAATATGGAAAGAGAGCTTTCAGAGCCCTCTTGCTCAATAGGTAAAGACTGAGAGTGGAGATAAAGCTTGTGGACAGAATAACCAGCCATTAGATGACTGGATAGTGTCCATACCTTGTTAATTTTTAAGAAGACACCAAAGAGGAAGCATTCTTTACATGCACATGGAGCTAAAGTTCTATTCCACAGAGCTGCTATTTTAAATGGTCTTAATTTTAATTTTCAGCAACTTTTTAGTCTTTTGTTTCCTTTCAGTGATTTAAATGGATTTTAATGATAGAAATCATATCTATTTCTAATTGCTTTCATAGGACCCCCAACCACGAAAATCATCTGTTATTTACAGTTTCCATTTTTTCTCTGGACCATGAATGGTCAATTTCTCTGGGCTATGTTTTATTAGAATCATTTGAACTAGGATATTAATATAGTACTGTAATAAATTTCACTAGAGTCTGACAACTACTTAATATTCATGCATTAGCAACATACGAGTTTGGGGGGTGGGAATCCTAGTTCCAAACTAGTTTCCAACCCTGCTTACAGATACTACAAAATGAACTAAAGGGTATGGGCATGCATGCATTTTCCACCACCTTATCTATAGTACTAATTAATGCATTTTTCAGTTTTATACAAACAGTGATCCATGAAAGTTTCTATTTTTGGTATATGTTTTTTTCAAGTTGAGCCTGAGTCCCAGTAACTTATAGATTGTTTCAGTTTTCTCACCACAGGACAGACATTGTTGTCATTCCCTTCTTTCAGGAACTTTCTTCAACTTCCTTATCTAGTGTCTACCTCTGGTAATCTCTGGGTATCTTGTATTTATATACTAACCAGGTCTGATATTACTAAGTTTTTAAGGTCAGCCAAAGTCATCTGTAAGGTTGTAATAAAACGAATGAGACATAGTTTTCAGTGAGACCATATTTATTTATGTTCATGTTTTTCCCTTCAAAATTATCTCAAACTTTTCCAAGCTTGCTTTCATTTATTTGATTCCACTGTTGGCCATTGAAAGAGCCCTGCACACACCTTTCCCTTTCACTTCAAATGGCACTCCTTTGTATGTAGCAATACACTGGTCATTAGTCTGAAGATCAGGTTGGATCTGCTCCCATATTTTCTTCTTGGGATTAAGTTCTTTCTCAGGTTCACCTTTTTAAAAAAAGAAAAAGGGAAGATAAGAAACTGAAACTAAGAATTTGAATTAATATTCTTTCACAACACAAAGGAAGTGATTTACATCAGTGGTTCCCAAACTTTGTGGCTTGGTGCTCCAGTGGGGGGAGAGGGTAGCCAGTGATGGGCGGGCCAATGCCCACATGCACGCAAGGCTGGTACGCAGGTGCATGTGTGCACAGCATAACTTACTTGCGCAGACTGGTTGTGAATAGGCCACGGCCTAGTAGTGCCAGCACTGTGCAG
>JANHGC010003216.1:63154-75786 GCA_027560395.1 Boaedon fuliginosus | reverse complement strand
GTGAATAGGCCATGGCCTAGTAGCGCCAGCACTGTGCAGTAACACAGGACAGTGCAGTGGACAGAGTTAAAAAATATATTTGTTTATACATCCATTCATCCTAATCTCTTGTGAAACCTTAGTTGAGCAAAACTGAACTTAAAGTAATAATATGAGTTGAAGAAAAGCCAAAACATTGTCAATTTCCTCTCCTCATCCTTCCTCTCTATGACAAAGTATTACAATATACCTGCAAAAAGATTATTAACCCGTTAAAACTGACTTGGCTTCTAGCCAATATATGAAAGAATGGTTTAAAACTGATTTCAAATTCCAGCCTGCAGCAATGAATGGTATCTATGAAAATTAATGATCAACTCTACTTAGGTCTGGCAAACTAATTTAATATTATCTTCAAATAGTATCTGCAATATAAGATACATTATTTTTGAGTTTGTTTTATCTCATCTTTTAAAAAAACCATTCAAGTATGTTCAAAATTATTAAGAATAAAATAATGCAGCCTTCCCCATATAACTTAAAGTTATGGGATAGTATGAGTTATGCCATTTTTGTTGCAAATGATCCTGAAGTTACAGCACAGCAGTAGAATAATACAATGCCCAAGAGTAAAATTATGAAAACCATTTAAGTGAGCTAGGTGTTCTGCTTCCCATCAGGAATGTGCTGAAGACCTTGCAGAGTAGCAGTAATGCTTTATTCCTTATTTCCTTAGTATGGGACTCAGTGAGCTTACTATACTGTTATATCTTCTAAAACAAGAAATTCATCTACCATCTGAAAGCCCTTGTGTCAGGTATATATTATTGGAACTAAATCCAGATATTCTACACATTTGAATTTTATTCATAGCCCATTAGAACAAGAGACAATTTAGTCATCTGTCAGGTATTAGGTGATATATAGGTTAACAGACAGAGAAATAATTCTAATGACTTCCTATTTCTATTTGCAAGAACAGGTGAGTATCAAAGGAAGACTAGCTCAAAGATCTACCTGGCCTATCATTCTGTTTCTACAAACAAATATCTACAAAAAATCCTGAAGTTACATGTAAATATTAATAGGTTCTTCCTATCAGTACTTTCTAGCAATTACTAGTCTTCAAAGTAATGCTGCATTAGGTATTAGCAGTCACTGGGAACTTTAACCACCTTCTGAACAGAAAACATTTCTAGCTATTATTTCATTTAGAAACAATAGTTACTGAAGCTATTTTAAAAGGAAGGAACAGATATGCTGCCATACGGGAGGAATATTGTTTTTTTAAATAAATTCCAAACCTAAGATTCTCCTGGAACCCAGAGATTTAAACAATTTAGCACCTGTAAAAGATTAAAATTACAGCAAGTATAATAGAATTATGTTGGAGAATAACCATTTTGGATAGGAAGAGTGGTCAGAAGAAATCTGGAGTTGTTATGTTGTAAGAGGACAAAGCAAATAAGAGGACTCCCCCTTGAATACCTTTGGACATTATTTGGTGTTTCCCACAGGCAAGCTGTCACTGTGGGAAAATTCCTGTGAAGTAGAACAATAAAGTAGCTCTAATTTGTACTCTATATACTTGGATCTGGTTCTTCACACCTGACATATTGGTATTCAGATTAACAATAGTTTTTGAAAAAGAAAAATCAACTGATCTGCCCACCAAAACTGTTACCAGTGGACAGAAAGAAATCTTATTTTTATCCTGGTTATATACTAAACACTAGTGCATCTTTCTACCAATCTACTCTGATGTTGCCTTAGAAATTTTTAAAATGACACATTTTAAAGATCAGAGAAGAAGCTGGACACAGAAATAACCATATGGCTATGAACTCTGAATTAAAATGTTTCTACTATACTATCTGGTGGCTTGAAATCAACTTTTTGGGTTTCTTTGTGATTTGAGAACAAAAGAAAAGTTTCAGTGCATAAGCCATAAATAATTAGTACTTTCTCAGACCAAGAGGTTATTTTTTAGATAAAAAAATAACTAAATGGCAATTAAAATGACATCTCGTCACATTAAAAATCTTTCAAATAAAATAAAAGCCTCTTTCTATTTATATTTAGAAAATATATATCAAACCAAAAGAGAAGGCAAGTCTTTAAAATGCAAACATTACAAAACTGAATTTAGTTTTCAAGAATAAATTAAAATCTGGCTTTTATTACAGAACAGCCTTCTGGATTCTATTAAAAGTTGCTTTGGAATACCCAGGCAAACTCTCCTGGGATCTGTGGCGAGCTTGTATTAGATTAGCACAGGCACCACTTTTAAACATTACCAGAACACCATGGTGTATGCTCCATAAAACCCTCCCTTCTCAATCCTTTTCTTTTCAAGAGAAACAAGCCTCTTGAAAGACATCTATAAGAAAAATTTGAGAAAGTTCTTGGGGATAGAAATGATATTTTTTAAGTGTAGCATTCAAAATACTGTTATTAATAAACACCAATCTATAGTGCTGCTCTGACTAAACCATGCACCGAAAGCCAATCAGCACTGAACAAGCAAGAGGGATCCCTGCTTCAATGAAAGAATCATTAGCAAATAAACAGCACTTTCCATGCAATATGGGACAATCTTCCTTCAGCATCTTGTCAGAAAGACACGTCTAAACAAAGTATTTCCAGTGATACAAATGCAGCAATGATAGGTTTTTATTTAAATATAAATGTTTATTACACTGCTAAGCAAACGATTTTTCTGTCTTCATTGCAAGAGATGTTACATAATTAGGTGGAGAAATTAGAAAAATTACCAAATATAATGCTATTTTTCAATCTTTAGTATGTTGAAGCTTGTTATAAAATATGGGTGCCTTTATTTCATAGCTACCAGATTTGTGAGCATTTATTTTTCTTTGGTGCTTTAGAGAGCACTGTCTTATTCTGCAGTTAAGATATATAGTCTCCAAAGACCAAACTTATCAGAGGTAAGTTATAAATCCTTCATTTGAAACTATTAAAAATCCACAGTTATTTCAGGTTTCCCATCAAAAAGGAATCCCATTCACAAATTCTGTATCTTTCATAACACAGTTAATTTGTCATGGCAACCTCTGAATCATGTACGTAAAGCAATTTGCTAAGTTTGTGGCAACAGAGGAAGGGATACACCATTTCCCCCTGCTTCCTGTCTGTTTATGAAAAACCGGACTTATAAACCGGACTTTTAAAAGGCACTTTATAAATCAAAATGGCAATAAAATCTAACGAAAAAGGAAACAACAATCCATCAGACTAAAACCACTATAAAAACATATCCAATTGCAACAGGGCCATAATCATCTGTAAAAGGAAACTCACTAACCAGCAGCAGCTCCCAAAGTTTTATTTAAAGAAAGGCAGAAAAAAGGAACAATCATATGCAAATATGATGACATTTTCTATAATATCCTGAAAAATGTGATGTAAGTTTCTAGAATCTGAATAAGCAAAATTTCAGTGGTGATTATGACAAATGTGGGGAGGTCGAAAACACCATGGAAAACCTTCAAGTGGATTTACCAATGAATTAATTAAGGATTTTTACTTTGCCTTTTGGAAATGGTGATTTGTCTAGGACAATAAATATTCTAGCTATATACTAGCAAACTGTACTTGATACATACAATTCTACAAGATGCACGAAACTATTCCCCCACATTGCTAACATCTAAATAAAGTATGAAAATTTACTTGCAAACTGCACGAAAACAAACTGTGCTCAATACATATTTACATATACACAACAACATATATACATTTCTTAGTCTAGCAAAGAAAAAAAACACTGTATACCAAAGACAAATTCCTTGTGTGTCCAATCACACTTGGCCAATAAAGAATTATATTCTACA
Source organism: Boaedon fuliginosus (assembly GCA_027560395.1). Classification (NCBI taxonomy): domain Eukaryota; kingdom Metazoa; phylum Chordata; class Lepidosauria; order Squamata; family Lamprophiidae; genus Boaedon; species Boaedon fuliginosus. The sequence continues at coordinate 71,953 of JANHGC010003216.1, read as the reverse complement.
GATAATAAAATTATGAATATAAGCTTTGAGAGACACTATGATACCTCCAAGCAACTATTTTTTTCAACTACTCCATATGCTACATGATAGCAAAAGTAACTTTTGTGGCTGTGAAACCTATTAATTCAGGTTTTGAGGTTACCTATCACACTGGACTTTTAAATCTGTCTTAAAATATAACTTTTCATTTTTATGGAACTCCAACGAATTATAACCAAACCTGGATTATTTTTCTCTCAAGCTCAATTTCAAAGTTAGTGCTACCACTTTTCTGTTAAGAAACTTGCAGACCTGCCTCAAGAGACTATGCCTTAATAAAATTCTGTTAGCACTCCTGTCCAGCTGTATATTTTCACTATTCCTTTATATTAGCCAAGCTACAATCCGACATAATAACCAATAATGGCTTTGATGGCATTTTACCAATTATCAAGTATACAATGTGCAGGCTTTTAAATTTTTTCTCACATAAGAAAATAGGAAAACCTACTTTTATAATATTAAACCTGGATTTTAGGTTTTTTTCCCATTTCACTTCTGTAACTAAGAAAACATTGCTTTCCCTAAAATTAATTCTGGAATATAGAATAGTTACAAACGTTGTTATTTTTTCCACTTTTCATTTCATATCACACTGAAAAATAACACATATAATATCTCATTGATAATTCCAAAGTGGTTTTGCCACCTGTGTTCTCCTTTTTGGTTAATTCTCCATTAAATAATTTTTATTTAATCTAGGATAATATCAAAACTTTCCATGTTTGCCTGTACAGGTAGTCCTCAACTTATGACCACAATTGAGCCCAAAAGTGAGTTTTCACCCATTTTATGAACTTTCTGCCCAGAGCTGTTAAATGAATCACTGCAGTTGTTAAATTAGTACCATGTCCACTTCGCAGTGAACCTAGCTCCCCCATTGACTTTGCTTGACAGAAGGTCACAAAAGGTGATCACATGACCCTGGGACATTGCAACAGTTATAAATATGAGTCAGCTGGCAAGTGGCTAAATTTTGATCAGGTGACCATGGAGATGCTGCAGCAGTTGTGTGAAAAACTGTTATTAGTCACTTTTTTCTGTGCCATTGTAACTTCAAAAAGTCACTAAATGAACTATTGTAAGTCGAGGAATTCCTGTATCTATTAAATAGAGAAGCAATTATTTTTTAAAAGTAAAGTTATTTGAGCGAAACGGCTTATTATTGAAAACATTTTTACTAGTTTTATCATCCTTAGAAATGTATTCTATTCCCTCTTTGAAGAGTGAGGGATTTTATATATGATCCACAATTTTCATATTGGATTGCAGAAGGTCCAGAACACAAATATACACCTTTAGTAAGTAGATAAAAGAGAGGGGCAAAGGAACATCATTATTCAATATTAGCGTTACAAAATACAAGATACAAACTATTTTGTGACTTTAGATACAGATAACTGGCAAAATGTCCTCCTTAAAACATTATTTAAGACATGCATAATAACACAGAAAAACAACAGCTACTCTGTATTACATCTCTCTTCCTCTGCCTCCTTTATAGCATTACCTATTAGTAAACAGTCATTCCTAAAATCTGGTTTTCATTTTGTTTAAATTAGAGCTTTTTTTCAGGCACAGATATGGACACATTTAAAACCACATTATAAGTGTTTTCATAATTCATGAAAATTTAATAATCAATACAAATTTCTCATCAATTTCTATTCAATCTTCAAGACATTTCTGCTTACCTGAAAAACCTTCAAATGTAATTTTTTCTCCAGGGACAACTCCGTTAGGAGGAATTAAAATTTCCACCTTTTCTGGTGTGCTAGCACACATCAGCATGGCTTGGGATACCACTCCTCTCATTTTTACTGGTTTTAGGTTGCAGAGAAATACAGCCATCCGGTTTTGCATCTATATAGAAGTTAAAAGAAAAAAAGTGGAATTTACTGAAGCCTTTTCAGGTTTCTACCAAATGAACTAGTACAAAAAGATTGATGCATAGAAAATGGAGCAAAAATAGACAAAATATTTTTTTCTTTCACTAATCCAGCAATAATAGCCGCTTTGAGTTCCCCTTAACTGGGGAACAGAAGTGGGGTATACATCTAAATAAATAAATAAAATACAATCAGAAAATATCTAATTAAAGGTTAATGGTCCTTTAACATACAAATGTAATAAGAAGCAATAAAAACATTAGCATTGTGTCCTGATGTGCTGGATGATGGTTGAAGCAGTATTTTAGTTGATTTCCATGCTTAGTGATCAAAAGTCAACTTTTAATTGTTAAATTAAGAATTTTAAACTAATTAAGGAAAATATAACAAATATGTCCAGGTGGTTTACCACTCAGGATACAATATGGCATGCATATTTACAAATCCCAAATGTCAGGATAGAACAAATGTTTGGAACCAATTAAATTGAAATGGTTGCACATAATATGCCTTCCAAGACATTCATTTAAACTCTAAAGGCTTCTGTCCCAACCCAGATTTTAAGGGTGGGGGGGAGAACAGTCCCCTTTGATGTGACACCTGGTGACTTCTTTTAGACATATACGTTTTTTGGAATTGCTATGGAAGCAGTTGCTACTGACTTCTTTTAGAACATGTTTCCAATTTCCCGACATACAATTTCCAGATGGTCTCCATTCATAAATGGAGACCCAACTCTGCTGAGCTTCCCAGCACAAACAAGGTACTGCCACCTGCTGAGACAACGTCTAGGGAGGAAGAGCACAAAGAAAACAAGACAACGGACTCCACCAGGGACAATGCAATCAACAGTTCTGTCCAAGGAAATTAAATTTTAGTACATGGGAATTCTGATCAAAATGCAACAAAATCATAACAATGGCTCAATGACAAGACATATGGAAAAAATTAATAAAATTTGCATCAAACTACAATTTGAGGAAAAACTGGTACAAAACATTTTATAGCTGGTTCATAAGTCTCTCAACAATTGTCAGGACGTATTAATCTTGTAACAATAAATGTTGGAAATGGCATAACAAAGAAAGAACCTTTTTACCATATATAGTGGCTATGTAATGGGCAGAAATATGCCAAAAAATTCCCAAAAAATCTGTAAATAACATTTGAATTTAATTAATTTAATTTATTAAATTTATACCCCGCCTCTCTTCCCTGGTCAGGAGGAACTTGAGCCAGCTTACAACATTGGTTAAAAATACAATATCATAAAAAAAATAACCCTAATAAATTAGCAATAAATCACTTATCCAACATACAAACAAACACTCTTTAAATTAAAAACACAAGTATTTTTATTAGGTATTATCTGAGAAAATATTAGTGAAAAATGTAACATAATTTATTATGATATATGGTAACAGCAGCAAGACCTATCTGGTATACTACTGGAAAAGAGAAACAATGTAGCTGGGGAGAAAAGGTGTGTGTGTGTGTGTGTGTGTGTGTGTGTGTGTGTGTGTGTGTAGGTGTGTGTCTTTGTGAACGTGTGTGTGTATACGTGTGTGTGTGTGTGTACAGTACATATGTATTCTTTTGACCAATTTTGCTTTTTAACTCTTTTTCTCAAATTCCTTTATATCCACATTTTTATTTTTGCTTTTTTTTTGTCCTTGAACATTTTAACCAATACATTCTTTTTAACAAGAAACAATATTCCAGAAATGACCGTATTGGATTTAGGTTGGTAATTCTTCACTACATAATAAAAGCCAAGCAGGCTACACCATAAAATAATGGTGTGCTTGATATAGTTAAAGCTCGTTTCATATTAGACAATGATCACAACAGAAACCTGTGATAAATTAGAACAATAAGTAAAAAAATACAAGTAGAATGCTATTGAAAATACTTTTTCTGATCTATGAATATTAAGAATAATTTACTTAGCATATTATAAGGTGAGTTCTGACTGTAAAACAAAAATGCAGATACAATAGACATTATGTGAATAATAAAGGTCATGATCCTTGTTACTTTTCTTTACTTCTGGCATAGAAATACAAAAGTTTTCCATCTCTAATTGAACAACGTGGATTTTGGAACATTTCTAAAAGTAGAAACTGGGCTACTGAAGAAGATTTTTACGACTGAGGAAAAAAAGCAAAATCTTGCCTACAGACGTTACCAAAGTCCAAAGTATTACAACTGATCACTAGACTAAGCTGTACCTACAAATATCTAGAAAACAAGAGTAGGGAACTAATATTAGCATTTCTGCGTATGCTGTATAGATCGCAGGGGATTACTTGGATCTTCAAACTAGTAGATTTTTTTTGAGAAGCAAAACTTTTGATTCCCTTTTAATAGTTTCCTTAAGTAAATCACTAAGCCTCAATTTCAAGATCTCAAGATTTTAAGATTTCAGAATTTAACTGGAACATATCATAAATAAATGATGAATAATAATAAAGAAAATCGTTGCTAAAGCATCAGAGATATTTCATGTATACCTCTTCTAAATGAACGTGTTTCACCAAACCGCTGACAACAGTTCTTAGATTTGCTTCTCCAACATCAACTTCCTCAATATAAAGACTATCAGCATCTGGGTGTTTCTTTGCTGTCATAATACAACCAATACGAAGATCAAGCCGAGAAACATTTAAAGGCTTTGAATCATCACTTGCAGCTGACTGCTTTTTTTCTTTCTTTTCTCCTACAAAAAGGAAGAAACCAAATTAATAAATCCTCTGATGCAATTCACTTCACAAAACTACCTATTTTTTTTCTTTTTTATTACAAAAACTCCCTTATGTAAAGTATTAAGAACGCTTTCATGACATCAAGACCAAAAACATTACAATTATATCAACAACTGTAATAAAAAGAATAGCTATAAAAAACATAGCATTATTTACTCTAACAATAAACATGGCATCAAAAATAAATCATTGTTCCTGTTTATCCAGTAATCCCTACAATTTCTGAAGCATAGCTATAAACAAAAAGGATAAAAAATCTTAAAACTGGCAAAACAAAGTCCAATTTCCATTTACAGAATGAGGAAAGGATAGTTACAAGCCTGAGAGCAGTTGAGAGAAAAGCAAATGGCATTAATGTGTAGAGTTGAGTTAAAAATGAGCCTGTCAAAATTTCTAATAATTTATTACCTTTCTTTTCTGCTTTGTCTTTCTTCTTTTTTTCTTCACTGGGTCCCTTGACTTGTTCCTTAGGATCAGATAGAGCTTCGGCAATAGATGATGTTTGAGAGACATCCTTCGAAAATGAAGCTGCAGAAGATGTGTCACTTGGTGGCACAGATATTTGCTTCACTAAAATTAAACACAAAAGATTAATTCCAATTAATTCTGATATTTAAACTTATTTTGTAAAATCTGTTGGAATAAAAAGTACATTGTTAAATGAAAAAACGTTTTCTTCTATGTTTACAAGCACCTGCTTATATTTATATGCAGTACATTTTAAGTCTTCTGAATTTTTTTTTCATATCATGACAATTAATGGTAAAGAAAATCACAAAGAAGATCATAATCAAAACCAAGACAAACTAAAGTGTGAAATCACTGATCTTCATGTGGATACCTTAATCCAGATTTTTTTTAGTTGGGTTGATTACAATGAGTTAATAATACAGTTGAGATACAACCATATATAAAAAAGAACCAAAGGATAGAAGTTATAAACTGCATATATTTATGGATATCTACTGTATTGTATGAAAAATATCAGACCTGACCATAACATTTTTCAACAGTTTCAATCCTTTTCTGCAAGTAAAATTGTATCAACTTGGTCTTTAACAACAAACAAACCATTCAAATAGTTCAAGTTTGCCAATATAAGTTCTGTTTGAGATACTGTAATGCAGGCTATTTCTTAACCTTCACCAAAATCCCTTTTGCAAGATTCACGGGAAAAGAAGCAATAGGGTAGCAAGTATCTTTCTCTTTTCTCCTGATTTTTTTACTTCCCATTCATATCGTATTAAGCAAAAGAAATGCAATTCTTCCCCTCTTCAATGCTCCTTTTAATGTTTTTTTTAATACTGACCCTACAAAAATAGTCTTCATTATAAATGAGGTATGCTTGCATAAAACAACACAATATTTCTCACCTCCATTTCGAATTTCTGCTTGGATCAATTCCTGTTTTAGCACTTCAATTTCTTTCTTAAGTTTAGCATTTTCAACACGTAGTTTCTTCTCTTCCCTCAGAGATGCCTGCAAGACTATAAGAGGCAGAACTCTTATTAGAATCACTGCTGAATTGTAAAAAATATTGTTGAGTTTCATTGCTAGGAGCTATATATGAGTAACAGAACACTTGTTTTGAAAACTTCAAGAAAATGGAGAAATTTCCTAATTACTTGTATCCTATGTACTTTGATTAAACATTTATATTAAAAATATACAGTTACACTGGATACATTTACTGGATACATTTACAAGTATGCAAGTTCCCGGAATCATTTATAAATCTATTATGAGTGCTCAAATATCCAAATATCAAAAATAGTGTCATGATATAAAAACAAACAGACTTAAACAAAAGTCATGATAATGGGAAATGCATCAACAAGCGATCAAAAAGTTCCATGTTATTTCTATTAAAGATTGTGGAACAAGGAACAGGTATCTGAGATCCTATAGAGAGATCTTATATCAGCACTCACTCCAGCTTTTCTAAATATTAAAACAGATATTTTACCACCCAGTATTGTTATTAAAACCCTGCAGTAATACCCCCTGAACACTGTGTTTTCCAATTAAATCCATAACATATACAAAAGGGACTCCTCATTCAATTCACACTTCTTCCCTCTTTTCCTTGGCATATATTATAAGAAATGAATTGTTGTGCTTTGTTTCTGGTGGGAGTACAAGTTGGAACCATGTTATATGCCTATTCTAATGGAATGCATAGCTAAACACTTTATTGTTTAAATGTTCTATACCAAGAAACCAGGAGTGGAAAAAGATGATAGATTCTGGAGATGTTATCTTAGAACTATGTGGGAAACTGTTGAAAAGTTTCATTTCATATTTGTAAGTAAAAACCTTGTTTATCGACTAGGCCATAAAATCTCCTCAGATCATAAAAAGGACGAAGTATACATGCATTAAATACGAACCTTAAAATCCTGAACAATAGAATAAAAAAATTCTCCATTATTGCAACCATATTATTGTTGAACATACAATTTTGATTTTGTTTTACAAAAAATTCAGAGTAGTCAGACTTGAGTCAGACTTGTATCTTGATGTAACTTTAAAAAAAACAGATAAATGGGAGATCCTAACAAAGGTGATGAAAAGGTAAATTCCCTTCTTCAGGAACTGTAAATATGGAGAACAGCAGAAAAAGCAAATCCAAAACATACACATACAAAAATAAGTAGAGGCTTGCAAATAAAAAGGAAAAGGGTGCAGATTATTTTCCAAATGCTTTTCTAGTAATGGCCACAGAAAGTTATCTGCATTTTCTTCTATGTAACCAAATTTGTAGCTTCAGTATCTGTCTCTGTGTGCATTTCTGTTCTTCCCCAGGTTGCATGCCTGTGTGTACACTGGGAAGCACAGAATGGACTGCTAATCTCCATTCTGAGGTTGTATATCCAGAAGTGGAGGGGGGCAGCTCTCAGATTGGAAAACAATATTTCCAAGCTGTTCCCCAACAGCCTTTCCCATAGGAAAACAGGGGGGGGGCTTGGAGGAAGGGGGAAAATATTTTTCTCAGAAGTCTCTAGTTGGCTCTTCCATTTGCCAGCTTCCCCTGTCTAGCTAAATGTTCAATATTCAGAGAATTATCTGTTGACAGCCCCTTTATATAATTTATTTCTAACATTCCATCAAGTTAGAGAAAATAAAAAGTAAATAGAAAAGAAGCCAAGTCTCAAAGGAAAAGTGCACAAATGGTGACAGGAAAACTCAGAATAAGTGGAGGTTAGTGCAGAATGTTAGCAAAGAAGAAGAATATTCATACTGAGGATATGAAAGTGAGCTAGATACATTCAAAAGTAAAGAGAAAGAATGTATACTAACTGTTCAGTGAAGATAGCAAAATGTTGACTGGTAACCTGGACAAGGCAGATTTTCAAACAGTTCGGACTGGTTTAAGAAAAAATATGTAACAGAAGAAACAGGATTGAAGTTTGAAATGAATGGATACATGATTACAGAATATTTATTTCGTATCAGTCTAGGGGATCAGATGAATATTAGGTACTGATACTAAAGGAAATCCTTAGAAAAAAACTGAAAAACTGATGAGGTATCAGATTGGAGAAGAGTGAATGTTGTCCTATTATAAATAAATCAGTAAACTTCAAACCAGTCAGCCTACACTGATAACTAAGAAGAATTTAAAACAGATCATATAATGTTATTGAAAACAATCTAACGATCTAATTAAGGAAGCTTAAATAGAGTTATCAAGAACAAGTAATAGACTAACCTTATTATATGTTTGACTAGATAATTTCCTTAAGATTGTACAAATACTGTAGATGTTTGCTGTAATAGTTAAGGTGCTGGCCTAGAAACCAGGAACCCGTGAGCTCTAGGCCTCCCTTAGATATATAATAGTTTGTATACAGCTAACAAAACAATAGCATGCTGATTAGAAAACAAGTTCTAATTGTGGACTAGATGGCAGTTCTTAGGGACATAAAATCAAATGCATCATTACCAGGGATATCTAGTTTAATGCTGCTGGCTGGGTTTTTATTTGTTTATTTATTTATTTATTTATTAAATTTATACCCCGCCTCTCTTCACCCCTTATGGGGGAACTCGAGGCGGTGAGTTTCTTTTTTAAAAAAAGAAATCCTTGTTAAAGCAGTTGAGTG
>JANHGC010003216.1:31931-42111 GCA_027560395.1 Boaedon fuliginosus | reverse complement strand
TATGATTGGGTGAATGAATGTGTTTTATATTTTATTGTATAGGATTGTTTTATTTTGTGATTGTTCGCCGCCTCGAGGTCCCCCTTTGGGGTGAAGAGAGGCGGGGTATAAATTTAATAAATGAATGAAATGAATGGACTTTCTTTAAACAAGGACTACCTATATTTTCACATTTATGGGAAGCTTTTTTCAAGGGTTTAAAGAAGGCCATATTTTATTTTATTCTTCATCATTCATCAGGTACTTTATATGGTGCTTTAAAATTGCTTTTTGAAACTTTGAAATTAAAATCTAGGAAAAGGGTATGCAGATTTTTGGCACCTGAATTACTTTGTGGACAGTTCTAAATGTGTGAGCTAAGTCAACATAATATGTCTTCACTCAAACAAAGTTGTCAGATGTTTCAGAGGTTATGGTTTTGAAAAATTACCAGTGAACCATCAGAGAAATACAGAGGTATAATGTGTTATACATAGAATCTTGATCGGAAGCAGACAATGTCTGCATCTCTTTACTAGCTTGGTGGAAAACATGATCTGATTCGGATGAGTAGATTTTATTTGCTTTTATCGAAGTACTGTCTACTTTCTGCGTTAGATATCTTTGTTCTGTTCTACAGTAAAAGCATTATCTTGCAGAATCAAATGAGAGGTAAACTTCACGCAAAGGAGGATTTTTCAATACTTTGTATATACATATATACAGGTAGTCCTCAATTTATGACCACAGTTGAACCCAAAATTTATGTTGTTAAGTGAGAAATGTGTTAAGTGGCTTTTGCCCCATTTTACCACTTTTTTCACCACATTTGTTAAGTGAATCACTGCAATTCTTAAATTAGTAACACCACATTTGTTCAGTGAATCTGGTTTCCCCATTGACTTTGCTTGTCAGAAGGTCGCAAAAGGGAAATCACATGATTCCAGGATACTGCAACAGTCATAAATGTGAGTCAGTTGTCAGCATCCAAATGTAAATCACATCACCATGGGGATGCAACAATGGTCATAAGTGTGAAAACGGTCATAAGTCACTTCTTTCTGTGTCACTCAATGAACGGTTGTAAGTTGAGGACTATCTATACTGATGATACGTATTCAGGAGCAGAAATTAATATGGATTCAAGGGTTATCTTTATTGTGTTTTTATTTAGAGCATTGAACCCTTAAGTAATGCTCAGACTTGAGACTAGTACCCTGTGTGTACTGAAAATGAACAAGCACTACAGGGGAACAGTCAGAAAAATTGATCATTTTTATTTATTAAAAAATCTGCTTATGCGCTTCATTGAAAGAGGAAGAAAGGTTTTGTTTTTAATAATTAATCTTGTTAGAGAGAACTTGGTTGGTCAACATACAGATCCAAAAATGTCTGTTCTCTCTTGACGAAACAAATATGTTGTTTTTGTTTTCATTCTCAGTCATGGATCCATGTTATTTGTCTTAATAAAATCTGGAGTTAAGTGTTGAATACATGGACATGGAGAAATATGATCAAAGTTTGAGAAACTAAATTAAAATTCAAGACAACATGATGTAATGAAAAGGAGTAACAGTATTTGTTGTAGTGAGGTCATAATATAGGAAAGGGAAGGGGGAAAAATCCAACCCATTAGTCATGATTTGTTTATGTAAAATCCAACTCTCCTTTTCTTAATTATTCTTTTATTTTTTTAATAAATACAAATTTGGAACTGAAATAAAGTTACAAAAAATTCAAAACTAAAGCAAAAAATATTATATTGTATTGTACATTTATTGTGTTATAAGGTCCTCTAGCCGATCTTCCCATCATCTTGATACTAACTCTCTATTGAGGCAGCCTAGGACTGCATTGGCTTTGTTGGCAGCTGCAGCACTGTCTATCACTACTTATCACCAAAATGAAATAGATTGTGTTACTCTACAGATTGCTAGGGCTGAAGATGAATAGCGGTTGTCGTGAACTGGGGTTTCTCACTTGTTCTATAGTGTATTCACTATGTCTATAGTGCATACACTTTGTCTATAGTGTATTTTTATTTTAATGTTACATTACTGTTAATGTTAGGGCCGTGAGTGGTTAATGTTACATTACTGTTAATGTTAGGGCCATGAGTGGTCTTAAATTTGATATGAGAGTTCTTTCAGTTGGCTTTATAGGCTTCGGATTTATAGGCTTCTTTGGAAAAATCTTTCACCTCCTGTAGTACACTGTTACAAGTCAGTGTTCTTAGTGTCTAATGGTACATATTTACTGCCTCTGTCAACTGACTCTTATCTGGTCTTATGGACACTTATATGCAAGGGATTGGGTAAAAAAATGTTCTCCTCCCATTCTTCCCAGTTCAACCTAAGACTACTGTGACATTGTGTAGTTATGATGTTGTAAAAGACAAAAAAGAGAATATTGATATTGCTTGGCCTTATATAGCCTCATACTCTTCTTGCTGAACTGTAACCCAGAACTGCTAGGAAACTAGGCAACCTATGTGGTTGTTAATGTCTCTTGAACTAGGTTGACTAGTAATGAAAAACAAAATATTTAACCACTTCCTACCTTAGATCTTCCTACTCAACAGCTATTTTTCTTGATATTTTCTTGATATCGTATTGTGTTTGTTCCAAAAGGTTAGGCAGGCTTTATACTCACTTTTTTTTCTTCTGTTTATAACAGTGTGTTGAAACTGAGAGTATAACGCTATCAGTCTGCTGTATTAGCACTTTTTCATTAATCCATGGCTTTAAATGTTATTAAATTGATGTAATACATTTGGCCTCACATTAAAGGATAAAGTACGAGAAGCAGTCCAGGACACCCTCAGACAAATTTGGTGTTTTGTGCAATTTTAAGCTAGAGCATAATACACAGGGTCGTTTTATGCAACATTAAATATAGTTCTAAGGAAAGAAAAAAACCATGATGAATTAGAAATTTCCTGTTAGGAATTCTTTAGGGGGAAAATACATTGAAACAAAGCTGATAGTATGAATGGACTGCTATTTTAAAAATAATTGCAGCTGAAAAAGCACAAAGAAACTCAATTCCAAACTCAAAATGATTCCATTCCAAGTATTTTAAGTATCTGGAAGCACTTTCTAGAGAGTAATTTTTATTGTCAAGTAGGTCTTCATTTCTGCTTGGAAAAAGTTTTTAAAGGATTCTTGGAATTCAAAAGGTTGTAATCAGAAAGAAAAACAAATAAAAAAGTGTTTTCCTGGTCTATGAAATGTCACTGGTTCAATGATCCCTTTCTTCAAGAAGTATTGGAGAAACATCTGCTTAAAATCCAGGCAAATAAGTACAACAAAAATGAGATGGACAAGTTATTATTGATCAATATAATTGCTTGTTTGCTTCAAGTATTGCTTGAAGCAGGAACACATAAACACAAAAGCCTGCAATGCACAGAGAAAAGAGGACAAAATAAATTTAAAATATGAATACCTTTATAAAAAAAAGCCTCTTTGTATTCTAAACTAACAGATAGATCCAAATCTAGATTCCAGTACAAAATATTAGTTCTTTGGCATTTTGCTTATTCTAAATTCCTGTTCGATTTCGGATTATGGGAATTAAATACATCTATATTCTACAACAAAAGATTAAAGTCAGTAAGAAGCCGGCATGAATACCTTTAAATGTTCTCACTATCACAATTTTGTATTAATAATCCAATAAACACAGGCTCACTGTGAATTACCATAGGGATTCAAGAAGTCAACACCCGTTACACACAACATTTGTGCAATGCTGGTGAAATATTCACCCTGAATCTTTAACATTAGAAATTTTTGCTTTCCTTTGCAGACAGTTTTGTTTTTCTTTACTACCATTTCCTTCAGTAAATGAAGTATTATTACCTCTCCTCCTAGGTCATTTGTGGTTATGTTTTGAAAGCATGAATAATTCTCCCTGTGGGAATTGCATTGGCTGTTAGTTTCAGGTGGGCACAGGCTATATTCCCATCTCATAAAGGTATATTTTGTTTAAACTTGTATATTGCAGTCATATAGTTTTTTATTCTGAAAGATTAAAGTGGGGGTAGGAAATAAGTAAAAATTATCCCTAAATGTAGATAATTGCCTGTTGCTAATTCAGTGTCCGAAGTCTACCTAACCCTCCCGTCAAAATGGATCTCTTTACACACTTCCACGAGAGGGTGGAACTGCAGGAATTAATATTAAATGGCAACCTGAGTGTTTGTCAATTCTGTATAGGATCAATCAAGCTTAGCTTTATTTTTGTTGTGTTTTCTTACCTCGTGCCTTTCATTTCTTTGATTTTCTGTTGCTGTTTTGCAAATTCTTACTCTCAAAGGAAATAACCTGAAGGGCACATATAATAAATAGATGCTTTACAAATAGAAAATTCCAATTGAATCAGAGAAAAGACCTTTGTTATGAAACACTAAAAGTATTGAGTTTGATGGATAAATAATATAACTGCATGTAATGTAATTTTTGCTTCTTTTTTGTCTTTATATTCTTGCTACAGATAATTAGGATGTGAGGCTCAGAAATCTACATGAATTTTAAATGACCAGAAGCAGTAGGAATTTATTTAGCATATTAATCTTATTTTTTTTATCAGTTAGCCTATTATTTTTCCACATTATTGAAATTTCTTATTGGGGAAAAGGAAAATAGCAAACTAACTGCTATAGAATTGGGGGAGGAATTCTGTCTTTTTAAGTTTTGTTTGCTGACCACTAATGGGTTTTATATGTAGAACTGACTTTTCATAGAATTAAATTTATATTTTTGAGGTAGGAACGAGAGAAAACCTTCAGTGTATTTGTGCAAAATAAGATTTAGGGCTGATAATTAAAAAGATCTATTTTTTGAGTCTTTGTATCCAGCAGTTGCCCATTGATGTATGTGGGACAGTTCATTACTCAAGTAGTATGATTTTAAACTTACTTGTAAACTCTGCAACATCTCTGCATTTAATTAGAGTTGTTTTAAGCTTTGGATCTTATGCAAACAAACAGATGCACTTTTTAAAAAAGAAACTTTAGAGTCGTCTAGTCTGCTTATGTCATTCCCTATTTTCCTCTCAGTAATTATTGATAGAGTTCTTGACTCATGTGCAAAACAGTATGAAAAGTTATGATTTCTTCCCACAACCTACACATGTTCTAGCATAAGGTAGATCTAGACACCCATAGAAGATTTGGCAGATCCAGGGAACGTCAATAATGCCTTTATTGGCTCATAATGAAATCCTCAGTTAATCCATTACAACTTTTTCATAAATACTTAATGTCATGTTTGTAATTTAAGCTGTGGGGAGTATGGAATTAAGCCTATATTGACTCCTGAAATGACTTGGTATAGGCCTTCCACAGTATCTTTTACGGACAATATATATGCAAAGGAGGCCCTCTAGTGTCTCAGTGATGTACAATTTCCCATTTACACATTTCATAAATCTGGGGATCAAATAAAGCATCCCAAGTGTATAATAATGCTCACACTAGAGAGTTAGAAAGGACCTCAGGTATGGTGTAGTTCACCTGCCAGCACAGGGAATATAGTACACGTACAGATTTATATGCCCCAGCATATAAAATTTCTACCTTTTTCTGGACATTCTCTACCAATGTTTGATCAGGTCATATCATCCTTCGCATCAGTCTCTGACATATTTAGGTTGATTGTTATGGAGGGAGGTGTGAGGATGAAATGCTTTTTATAGTACCTGGTTCTCCTGACAGCTAAAACTAACATGTAAAGTATGATTCTTGTTTCTTGCATTATGAATTAAATGGGTTTGGAGAAGATGCTCCATGCTCTATGGGACCATAACCGCCTATTTTAAGAAGGTAGCCATCATTTTTTTGTGAAATGTAGTTGCCTGTTTTGGCAATACTTACTTTGGAGTAAATTACTGAACTTAGCTTGAATTTTGACTTGCAGAAATAAAATTGTGCTATTGATGTCACTCTGAGTGACAGAGACAATCAGGTCTTCAAGCCAGAAGGAAATCTTAGATTTCTAAATCCAGTTTAGTCACCTATCACAATGCCAAATTAATCCTTGCTTTTATTTGTTTGCCTTCTGGTTGTCAAACAGCACCTCAAATTAACTCACAGTGTATTAAATATAACAATAAAAGATTACAATATCTTTTAGATTAGAACGTGGTATGAAAACATCAGCAACAATATTGTTGCCTCAGAAGAATTCTAACCTGGCAATCTTTCATTGCAGTCCTTTTAGAACTTTATGCATCGCCTTCGAAGTGCTACAAGGCTTGCAGTATCTCAATGAACACGGAATAGTCCACCGAGCTCTCTCACCTCATAATATCCTCATGGACGGAGAGGTGAGTCTTTGGCTATTAATCTTCTATTATATATTATACATGGAGGTCAGAGGCCTGAGGAAAAGCCTTAAGCAGTTATGTGAGCAATTCTAATTTCAGCACCACCCCATTCACTTCTTTACAGGTAGTCCTCAATTTATGACCACAACTGAGCCCAAATGTTCTGTTGTTAAGTGGCACATTTGTTAAGTGACTTTTGTCCCATTTTATGATTTTTCTTGCCACTGTTGTTAAGTGAATCACTGCAGTTGATAAGTTAGTAACCTGGTTGTTAAATGAACCTAGCTTCCCCATTGACTTTGCTTGTCAGAAGTTCACAAAATGTGATCATATGACCTCGGGACACAGCAACAATCATGAATATGAATCAGTTGTCAAGTATCTGAATTTTGATCACATGACCATGGGGAGGCTGCAAAGGTTGTAACTGTGAAAAGCGGTCATAAGTCATTTTTTTCAGTGCAATTGTAATTTTGAACGGTCACTAAATGAATTGTTGAAAATTAGGGATTACCTGTATTTTCAGGACTGGAAGAAAATGATGCCTGTTCCCAGCCATTCAGCATGGAAGGAAAGATGAATGGCACATCTGTCTTAAGTGCAATTGAATGCATGTGTTTGAGGCTGAATGCATGTGTATGTGTATGTGTGTAGATGGATTTGGAGGAGAAAGAGAGGAAGACAAAAGGTGTATTTAACTATTAGAGTGAAAAACGTGCCTGGGAAATAGGCAGATTAAAAGGATTCCCCTTTTCCCATTTTCTTTCCTTTCCAAAAAACATGCCAATAGGGATGTGTTCAATTTCTCCTGAACTAGTGTGTTTCCAGTAAGGGTGATCCACTCCTAATCCATATAATAAAGCCTTCCTTAAGGTAATTTGTTTTCTCATACATCATTGGTATAAAAATTGTATGTGTGCCCTATATTGAAATATGCAAGTGAAACAAATAATGGTTCACGCATTCAAGCAATAACTGCTCTGTTTGGACATTGTCATAAATAACATTTTTCTATCCTCAAGTGACACTATCTTCAGTTTTGATTAATCACAATTTCTTACTTAGTGAAGGTCACAAACTGGCTAAACATGGTATGTCTGAAATAAGCCACAATGTATAAATAAGGGCAAAATATCATACCATGGTATGTTTTGGTACATTTTGATTCAGCGGATTCTTAAAAAATGAATGTTCTTTTTACAAAAAAAAAAAAAAAGTTAATTTTAAAGTACTGGGAAATCTTTTCAAATTCTGTCCATAGGAATTAGAACCTCAAAGATGTGTATTGAAGTTTATTTCTTCAATTGTACAAAGCACAAAACCTTGTCAAGTAGTTAAATGGTTTGTTTTCTTTTAACAGGGGCATACTAAATTGTCAAAATTTGGCCTTTATCATATGACCGCTTACGGTGCAGATGTTGACTTTCCTATAGGGTAAGTTGATTACTTTAAAGTAACCATAAATCATATACAGTATGAACATTATAAGAGTAATTTTCTAGATCATTTGACTAAGATTAATGTTTACTGTACTTCCAATATTCAAGAAGTACTGTGTATGCATAGAATAAAATCACCTAGTAAAGGCGTTTGTCATTAGAATAACAGAAATGTCCCTTTCTATTATTCTTATGGCAGCTGTTCCTCATTGGAGACAGTCTGTTGCCTGTCACTGATGCTAAACATCAGCAGCCAATTCCCCGTTTCTGTTAGTGCAAGAGGTTGACAATCCAGTTGACTTCTCCTCTTGATGCCAGACAGACCCATGACTGTGTCTTCCTTACCTCCCAGACTCTGGAAGGTACCTCCCATTCCTGGGCATTCATCCCCCCCATCCCCCCGTCTGATGGCCCCAGTTCTGGCTCATCTTCCTCCTACAGACCAGCTTCTGATGGGGCCATCAATGAGAATGAGAGACAGACAGACAGACAGACAGATCCTGACACTGACATACATTATTGCATTAATGAAATAAGGTTAACAATGATGAAATAATATTAATGGGATAAAAAAATAACAACTTGGGCAATTGAGTAATAGAAGGAACACTTTTAAAACTATGAGTAGTTTGGAAAAAAAGACTTATTTGTTGTCCTTTAAATTGAACTCAGTAGTGTATTTTAGACCTTTAAAAACATGCTTTGACCTTAGGTACCAAATCAATTCTCAACTTCCATAGCTTACCTGTCAAACCTATTGGACCTACAAATTGACTTTAATGACATAATATGTTTTTTTAAGTTCTGTCATCATAAGTGTTCATTAAAAAAAAAAGATAGGCATTGGCAAATGACTTGTGAAGTTTATCACCCACTCCTGAATAATAATTTTTTAAACAAAGTTTAAAGCATAATTTGAAAATAACATATCCCATTGTCTGGCTCAGTCAATAATAAAAAGTGTTGTGGGACTAAGACATTATAAAAATCAGTCCCAATATGGTACATAAATAATGTTTCTTTTCAAGATAATATCTTTGTGGCCAGGAATAACTTGTCTCAGCATCATCTTTCTATTTTGTTTCTTTTTTAATATTTTAATAAGATGATACTCATTTTTAGGTACCCTTCATACCTGGCCCCTGAAGTAATTGCACAAGGAATTATTAAATGCAGTGATCACATGCAGAATGAAAAGTTCCTGCGTTCTGGTCCTAAATCAGATGTGTGGTCTCTGGGTATTTTATTATTTGAACTTTGTATGGTATGTATCTTGTGTTTTTATGCTTTTGAGGGGAACCATAGTTGGACTACAACTTTCAACTTCATCAGAACTTTCAAAGTCATTAAGCAACAGTGATGATAATGAGCAGCACCAGCTACAGAAATGCTTTCTTTTTTCAAGATATTTGAGAGCCATGCATGATATAGTTTTGTTCTAGCAATGAACTTTCTTTGAATCATTTCATTTAAGACAAAAATTAATGTTCAGAAAATACTGCAATGTTCCACTTCCCTTTCCCCCTTCTCCTATTGTATGGTCCAGAGCAAATTCAGCATAACCTTGAGATAGGCATACAAATCTTTTAGGAGTATGCACATTTTTACTGAGGTCTATTTAAAAACAACAATTATCCTCACGGATGTCTCAGTTAATACATGATTTAAGAACACACAATGGCTATGCGGTTCATAATAATGCTTCATTAATCACCCCCTTTATTGTTGGCTTTAGGGCAGAAAGCTGTTTCAGAGTTTGGATGTAGCTGAGAGACTAAAACTGATACTTAATCTTGGTGAGTAATGTACAAATAACTGCAGATCATTGAAGGCCTCATAAAATCCCAAATGAGCACCAAGTTATTATTCAAGCACTGGAATGTGGTATTTTTAGTGTATCTGAAAATTAGAAATGCATTCAGTCAGCTCTACTCATAAAAGCAGCAGAGTATCATTGCTCTTAACTTCAGGTTATTAGGGCATTTTATAATTTTTATCTCAGATACTAGAATGGAATTGATAATGTGGATAGTTACTATCCAGGATATGAGCTTTCTCCATAAAGATGGACATTTTCTAAGAGATAATATTTTGAAATTTCTCTTGAGATATAAAATGAGGACACTTTAAAAATTACTGGGTTGTATCTTTTTGGTTAGTATAGAATAATTGCGATAATGTTATGTCCTTGTATACACGAGAGCCAGTTTGGTGTGCTGGTCAGTATGCCGACATAGAAGTTTGAATAATGCCTCTTATCATCAAATATACTGTAGAAATCTGAACAAGATCTAGCAAAACTCATACGTATATTTGCTAGATTATCTATTTTGATGGGGGGGGGGGGGGTTTGAGAGACCACACAGAAGAGAAAAATTTTTTGCACACACAAAAAATATAAAAAAAATTTTTGGATAGTTTTTTTATTTAAG
>JANHGC010003215.1:51141-67567 GCA_027560395.1 Boaedon fuliginosus | reverse complement strand
AAGGAAGGAAGGAAGGAAGGAAGGAAGGAAGGAAGGAAGGAAGGAAGGAAGGAAGGAAGGAAGGAAGGAAGTTTTTCTAAGGGAGGATCCTTGTATGAAAAGTTGTGACATTTGTTAAGTGAGTTTTTTCCCATTATATGACTTTTCTTGTCAGAGTTGTTAAGTGAATCACTGGAGTTGTTAAATTAGGAACATGGTGGTAAGTGAATCTGCCTTCCCCATTGACTTTGCTTGCCAGAAAGTTGCAAAACCCCCGGGGACACTGCAGCTGACATCAATATGAGTCAGTTGCCAAGTGTCTGAACCACAGGGATGCTGCAACAGTCGTAGATGGGAAAATGGTCATAAGTCACTTTTGTCAGTGCTTTTTCAGTGCCGTTGTACATTCAAACAGTCCCCAAATGAACCGTTGTAAAGCGAGGACTACCTGTGCTAGACTATACAAATGGATCGATTGACCTTGGGAAGGATTTTTGTTCTTGTGTGAACAAGTTGGGGCTATATGTGGTGTGTGGACGCAGATGAGATTGCTGTCCATTGATTGCTGCACCATGAGTTCTGACCCTTATTCCTCCTATGTGAGGGCGCTTTTTCTAGCAAAACCACATTCCTCCTCTTATCAACCCACATAAATGCTTTTTGTGTGTGTTTGTCTGCAGGAGGCTTCATTTATGAAGGGGCAGTAGAAATAGTTCCGTAATGCAAAAAGAATCCATATAGCCATTATGGAGTATATTCTACTTCAAAGTTAATTGGGCAGGAAGAAGTAATTCAGGGGACGAGATCCTTTTAATGGTGATTAAATAATGCCATAATAGAGGGCCTTACCATTAACTAAATAGGAACAGCTACCACAATGCATAATGAAGGAGATGCTCGGATCTTGAAAAGTGGCTAGGAATGGCTTATTTTAACACATTGCCCAATCCATTTTCTTACGTGACATTATTAGAAACAATTAAATCCTTCATAAGTATGTGGCCAGGGTCAAATAACTTTGGCATCCACATATAAGTGGAAACTATTTTTGAGTACTTGTGAAAAGTAGGTTTCTAGGTTCATTATAATTTTTATGATCACGTTAACCTAGTTTTTAAAGAAAGGAACATCTGGGGGAAAACATCTGTCCTGGGCTTGATGGAAGAGTCTCTTGTGAATGCTTTGTCTGCTGTGTTGGGAAGAAAGGAACTGGATCTGCAATCCAATTACTTTGGAAATCCTTTACTCAGGATTTAAGGTCTATCTCTAGTAGGACACATATTAGACACCATCATTCAAGATTCCACTTCACAAGGATCAAGGAAAGGACCATCCCAAGTCCCTCTGCTCCATAGAGAGAGGAATACAGAGTAGTTTTGCAAGAGGGAAGAGACCAAAGAGAAGAGTCCTCCGACCCCAGTTCCTTGAATCAGAGGCATAGGGAGAGAAAAAGCTATGCTATTGACATCTCACCTTCAGGGACCTTCCAACAAGCAGCCTTTTGCCAAATAAAATGTTCTGTTTTGCTCAATAGCTCTGCGATGAAAAGGCAGAACAGCACTGAGTCATCTAATTACTAAATTATTTAAATGACTTTCAAAGGCTAATTATTGGTTTTTAAGAACCTGAGCAGTTCTACAGCTCTTAGTCTGCATGGCTGTCTAGCGCCGAGCCAGTATGTAGAACTAGCTTCCAATTTAACATATGGGACATGTATACATATATTTCACTTCTGATTTGTACTAGGATCTAATTGTCACATTAAACATTGTCACTCAGCGAGAAAGTTCTCATTGAGAAAATCCACATTGGGGAAGGTTCATAAGGCAGGAGTAGTCCAAGAATGAAGAGCTTCCTATTTTATGATTCCCGGTACCAAAGCTGACCTTTATTACACAACTAATTCACTTGTTTTAGAACACTACAGAGCTGGAGATGTTGTTGCTCTTAGGTTTTCAAGAGCTTGATCTCTCTCCATGTGATGCATCCTCAAATTGACATCTCTTATACAACATCTTTTTCCATTTGGATTCCCTGCTTTGGGATCCTATGAAGGGACAGTTATGGGTGGCAGAAGGAGGGAAACACTTCTGGACCATCAGTGGGACAGGATCCTTTACCTAAGAAAGAGGAGCAGTGCTCTTTGGAATCTCTCATTCTCTTCTAAATAGAATTTGTTGATTTTTAGCAGGTGGCAGCACCTAGTTGATTTTGATTGTTCTACCAAGGTAAGCAAGGTTCAGTCTCGGTTGGTCCTTGGCTAAGAAATCACTTGGCCGAGAAGTTGAAGAATCATCCTAGAAGAAGGCAACCCATAAGATTGCCAAGACAACTGCTTGGATGCTTTCCCTAAGTGTCTTCCTTGACTCCCTAAATCAGCCATCAGTGGACCATAGAAATAAACCATATTTACACACATTCAAAAGAGACAACAAAAAGCTAAGGATGGGCTACAACACTTTCCTTCCAGCAACCAACACTCAGATGAAGAGGGAATAGCGTTGGACAATCAAGGAGTAAACAACAACCTAATCAAGAAATTACCAGGGAGAAAAACACACACCCAGCAACACTGGCAGGGCAAAACCCCTGTATATAAATAGGGCAAAAACCTCACACTCACCAGCATGATGATGTTCTCTAGTTGGGTAACAAAGTGTCTGCAAGCGAATGATCAAGCTCGCTGAGCATGGTTCAGCCCTGAGCTGCAGGTATTTTCTTCTATGGGACAGATGGATATAAATATAAAGTATTCGCACTTGGAAAAACATCCAGAGTATTCTGAATGGTTAAAGAGAAGAGTTCCTCTTCAGACATGATGTCCGTAGAGCAATTTCTAATGCGTAATAAAGCAGCAAAAGCATTTGAAAGTATGGATGGTACCAGATGGAATAAGCTCAAGTTAAGCCCAGAAGAAGGTATGCATGGTGATGATGAAATTCCCTTCCTAGTTCCATCTTGCTACTTTGGAGTTGAGATGGGATGGGCTGCAAGGAGATTGTCTGTATCCTTAGGCTGTGCTTGCCAAACGCCCAGAGCGCAAGCAACTGATTGCTAAGGAGCAACCTTAAGTGAGCATCTGAAAGTTCTGGATTCTTCCCAAAAGCTTTTTGTTTCTCCTTTTTCCAGGGGCATAGAGTGCTTAAGATCTGTCTACAGCAAACCGTGTTCTTAATGTCCCAAAGCTACAGTATTTTTCCAAAAGACAATAAAAATGTAATCAATAAATAAATAATAAACTAGACTTTCTTGGTTTTTTTTCCTTTGAAAAGGTTCCAAGAAGCTTCTTCAGTTCTAACAGTTCTCCAGTCCAAACTGAAGAAGCTTCTTGGATGAGGAGCGAAACCTTTTCAAACCCTCCCCCCAAAATATCCAATTACTTTTTGGAAAAAGCACCTTTGGGACAACCATGATGTAAATAATTGAGAATCTTCATAGACACCTTGTTCCTAATTGCAGTGCCTTGTTCCTCTCATTCTCAAGCTATCCATATTTGAGTCACATTCGAGGTTCACACACTCACGCCTTCTGGTGTAGGACCTCTGCATTTGCAGCGGCTTTTCTTGACCTTCCTTCCTTCCTTCCTTCCTTCCTTCCTTCCTTCCTTCCTTCCTTTTCTCTCTCCCTCCCTCTCTCTCTCTTTCAAACATCTATGCTGCCCATTTCACTGAGGCGACCCTATGCTGCTTGGCATCTGGGAAATGAACCTACGGAGGTGGCGATATGATTGCTGCTGTTTCTCTGGCTTGCGCCACGATGACTCTTGATGATATTGCAGTGCGACATGCAAGACCCAAGGAGGTGGGAAGGAATTGCCTTCTCCCTTAGCCAATAGCAACTCTGTGTCCAGCTGACGTTCTCTGTGTTCCTGAGAACTCGCCTATTCTGGATGGCGACTGCCTGCGCTTCTAGTTTGGCTCTGAGCTTTGTCTCACCTAAACCAGAGCCAAAACCATACTTGGATTAGGAAAGATGGCCATTTGTTTTACTTAAAGGTGTCCTAATATTTTGCAATTATGTGCAACATGCTATAATTGGAAGGGGAGCCAGGTTCTAAAGAGTTAGGCAGGCTTCCAGCTCGGTCTAGTTTTTTGTTTAAAGCAACATGGGGACATGTTTTTTCTCTTCTTCCTTATAACAAAGGGTTCATTATTGTGGCACCAGCCACCAACTGCCATTTCCTTCAGTTCTTGTGCATTGTTTGTGTCTTTGGCAAGTACACCTCAGAATTATCTCTGTGATTGTTGCTAAACCACAACTCCAACGCCAGCTAACTGCCTTTTCGTTTTCTTTTGATGACAACACAGTATCCAAGCCAGAAAGAAATGGATTCTGCCTGCCTGCTGCTCTTATTTAATTTCTCAGCGAACATGGTTGAGACTTAGAGCTGGCCTTGAGTGAAAGTTGTTGCATTGGGGGATGTGAATTTTTAGAAAGGGAGAGGAAGTAGATCAGGAAGTAGATATTTGGATCTGAAGTAGATGAGCACGAACAAGAGACTCCCTTCAGTTCTTGGACTGAGTACATAATTTCCACTGTGTCACTGGGTAAGATTTATTGACAGAATCTGGAGACTTGTGGAAACCAGTTGAACAACTGGGACACCTTGGCTGAACTCTCATGCGATGCCAAGCAAGGATTTCTGAAGAAGCCCTAATGGCCTGGGTCATACTTTACTTTTAAACCAAAATGAAATGCAGCTCATTGTGATTTGTGGTCTTTCCCCACTGCCGAGCTAACATTTTTCTCTTCCTCTCTTGACTTGTGGTAACATTGTCATGTAAAATGGTGGCTCCCACTTCTGCTCTGTGTCCTGGCTTTTAATCTGATCTGATTCTCCTCCCAGATGTCGGTCAGGGGGAGGAGTTAAATGACAAGCATTACGGTGTTGCCGTGCAAATGCCATCCCATTTGTATGTTGTGACATCACACCCACAAAAAGGGACGTCTTTTTTGTAGTGATTCTGGATCAGGTCCTGTGTATTCCTCTGTTTGTGCCCTAGGTTAAATGCAGGGGGTGTGTGGCCGTGGGCAGCCTGTAGTGTAATATGTAAATCTGGCCACTGTGTTGGTTTCATAGCAACCAGGTCTTAATAGGCCTCTTTGAATATAATCACAAATTTAATTCAATAGCTTGCTTTTGCAATTTTCAAACTTTCAATTGAAGTACCATTCTGAATTTTGCAGATTGTCTTGCAAATTACTGGGTTTATGAGTGTGTTCTCCCCCCCGCCCCGCTACCCATTTAGCATTCAAGAATGCACAGAAAAGTTGCTTTAAACCATATAAAGCCTCAGTCTGAGGGAGAGTAATTGTCCTGCTTAGCAGTGGCTCTCTATGCAGAATTCCCCATCCTTTCCTTCTTCACCGTTTTCCTGGAAAAGCCAGGAACAGTACCTGGATCCTACAGCATGCAAAGCAGGAGTTGCACCACAGACTTACAGTTTTAGACCCTGAGTGACTTCCTCTAATGACTCTTCAAGAATTGAACTCAATTCAGTGTTTGTGAAACAGCTAATTATTCCGCCATGGTTTTTCTTTTAAATTAATTAACCACTGCGCCTCGGTGGTTAAATACAGTACTGCAGACTCTGCTGACTTGTTCAGCAGGTTGTCAGATTGAATCCCACCAGGCTCAAGGTTGAGTCAGCCTTCCATCTTTCTAAAGGTCAGTAAAATAAGGACCCAGATTGTTTGGGGCAATATGCTGACTCTGTAACTGCTTGGGGAGTGTTGTAAAACTCTGATAAGCAGTGTATAAAATCTGAGTGCTCTTGCTATTTATGTTGTAAGCTGCCCAGAGTCCTTCGGGAGTTGGGCGGCATAAAAATGTAATAAATAAATAAATAAATAAATAAAATAAAGGACTGTAATTCCAGATCTTTTTCCACTTGTTACTAACCATAGTACATATGTGCCTGGAAAACATCTTTTTCTCCTACATCTCTATGATGTTACCTTTATTGCAGGCCATTTCCTATCCATCTATAAGTGACACTTAATTGTAGTAGTCATTTTAAACTGATCCAATGCAATCACAGCTGCAAGATATGTAGGTATAATCTGTTACATTTGTCACCTATTAAACTGGATGTGAAGTCAGGTGACCAACAATGGATGATATCAAAGTAGGCCTATCAGGCTCTGGAAGGTCTGTCCCCTTCCCTCTAATCACTGGACAATTTCATTGGCCATCATTCTGCAGCTTAACCAAAGAATTTGGGAATCATTAGTGCAGGGGTGTCAAACTCGCAGCGTCACATTGTCGTCACGTGACATATCACAACTTTTTCCCCCTTCGCTAAACTGGGGGTGGCCATGCCCTGCCATGGCATATCGAGTTTGACACCCCTGCATTAGTGTGTCAGTGGTTTATTAGCATATTGTGTTAGATTGCTCAGCTGGTAGTGGTGTCAGTGTTTGAATTCTATGCTTCTTACTAAAGAGGGAAGTTGGTTCACTAGTAAAACAGTGAACCAACTTCCCTCCCTTGACTCTGAAGCTGGTATATGTTGCCTATATAAAAGAAAGAAAGATAAACCCTAAGAAAAATGCTACTTATGGCTCATCTCCCTTCAGATTCAAATCCCTTTTCTTTTTGTAATATTTAGTTCATTTGATGATATCATGCAGTGTAGGAGGACAGAAACAAGAAAAAGTCAAGAGATTTGACTGAAAATCTTGAAGACAGGCCTGTCCTATTCTGCTAATGGAGAGTGTTATTATTGATTAATAAAAAATAATGATTAGTAAAAGAAGGAGGTCAGCAAAGCCAGAGGATTCAACCAGTTGTTTTGCTTACCACATGCTGCACATGCAAAATCAGCAGGCACCATTTGGCAATGAGTTAGAATGGAGAGAACTGAGCCTGTCTAGATAAATGAAAGATCAGCACAGAATTGCTGGGATTTTATTCAGCAATCTCTAAGTATCATAGTCTCCTACTTTGACTAATCCAGTCTTTTTTTGAGCACCAAAATCTTATTGAATTCCAATATATTTTTTACTTGATTACCGTTTGGTTCTAGTTTCTGTCCTCTGTGTTCATGTTTGCCTCTTGACTTTATCTTAGAGCTAAAATAGATGAGATGCAATAAACATACATTAATAAGTTGCATTTATAGGTTTTTAAAGAAGAAAATTCTTGAGCAAGGAACCTAATCTATATAAAAAAAAAGCACTGAGGAGCCATGATTCAGACCAGAGCCAGCAAAGCCAGTCATAAATATGTGTTAATCATGTTTGTTTGCGCCTCTTGTTTTACTGGCTTGGCTGCATGGCTTCTGGATCACCCCATGAGTGGAGAGTTGGCCATGATAAACAGCCTCCTCTTTCAGGTTTTTTTTGCAGTTGGGGAGTCTGACTTTCCAGATCATCTCATAGGAACACTAGAAGCTTCCCTATACTGAGCCAAACCATGGGATCTGTAGCCCAGTATTGCCAGTAATGACTGGCAGCAGCTGTCCAGCATTTCAGAGCAGAGTTTTTCCAACTCTGACCCAAAGATGCCTGAGATCTTCTGTTTATAGAACACACTCTCCATAATTTATTCCATGATTATAAGGATTAGAAAACTGACAGCGCTCTCTCTCTCTCTCTCTCTCTCTCTCACACACACACACACACACACACGTGCCTATATTGTATACTTTTCTTAATTATTTTGAATTTATAGAGGGTGACAGCTTTATATAAAGTTCAA
This sequence comes from Boaedon fuliginosus, assembly GCA_027560395.1. Taxonomy (NCBI): domain Eukaryota; kingdom Metazoa; phylum Chordata; class Lepidosauria; order Squamata; family Lamprophiidae; genus Boaedon; species Boaedon fuliginosus. The sequence goes on along the minus strand of JANHGC010003215.1, from coordinate 59,886 downwards.
CTCCTGCCTGAGCATTTCTGTTACTTTTTAGAAAAGATTTAATTCATTGTTAGTTTAGCTTCTCAGTATAGGTAATCCTCAACTTACAACTTCATTTAGTGACTCTTCAAAATTACAAGGATTGTTCCTAATTGATTAAAAAGCTAGAGGGGAGGAATTTCAGGGATGTGTGCTCCTCTGCATTCCCACAGAGCCATTTACCATCTCCAATTCATTTCAGAAATATGGAAAGATTGTTATTTCTTACTTATCTGAGGCAAACTATATTGAATTTAATGGAATTTGCTTCAGAGTAATTATGGTAGACTTGAACTGTCAAGCAGCAATTAACAGTTGTGTTTCTCCACTGGAAACTGTGACGCTAGAATTCAGACCATTTAAAAACCATAGATGACCATCCGAATGATGACGGTCCCAAACTATACAGCCAATTGTTACTGGATTATGAAAAATGTGTGGGAAAAAGAAACAGTTCTCTTTTGCCTTGAATACATAGAAGACATAATAGACTATTTCAAGACTTAGAAAACTCAAGCTTGGGGTGACTTACATTTACAAGAATTCCATTCTCCTTCATTGAGTTTTATGGAGCAAAAAGTTTTGTTTGCTTCTTTATTACATTTGGAGGCCGCCTGATTTGTAATGACTGTTGGAATAGGCTTCCAATTTAAAAACATAAAATCGATAAAAGAAGAATATGGAGCATCTGAAGTACAAGAAGTCCACAACTTATAACAGTTTATTTAGTGACAATTTGAAGTTACAACAGCACTGGAAAAAGTGACTTACGACTGTTTTTTACACTTACATCTGTTGCACCATCCCCATGGTCATGTGATCACCATTCAGATATTCGGCAACTGACTCGTATTTATGACGGTTGCCATGTCCCGGGATCTTGTGATCATCTTTTGCAGCAAAATCAATGGGGAAGCCAGAGTCACGTAACAACCTCGATAATGACTTAACAACTGCAATTCACTTAACAACTGTGGCAAGAAAGGTCATAAAATGGGGCAAAAGTGATTTAACAACTGTCTCGCTTAGTAAGAGAAGTTTTGGATTCAATTGTGGTCATAAGTCAAGGACTACCTATAAGGTCAAATTGTTTCTGGACTAGAAAAGATGCCACAAATCTTATTGTTTGCTTTATTAGGAGAAGGACCTGCAATCGGTAAGTATTTCATTCATGTTCAGAGTCTCTGCATGTAGTTGGAAAGGGTCTTTCAGAAAAAGAGTGAGTCAGTAACTAGAATGGTGAGTTAATCACCATTAGAAACATGGGTGAACATACAGAGATAAACCAAGATGTTGAGAAATGAAAGTTCTCTGCCAGATTGAATGAACTCTTGTCACTTTCATTTTCTCCCCCAAATGTTTTTCATTTCCAACCTTTCTCTCTTGTTTATAAAAACATTTGTCCATGCAAGGTTCTTATCAGGAAAATAAGCCAAACGCAATTCTCATCAATCACTAAAACAAATATGGATTAAAATGTGCGTGTGTTTTATATTTCTTGTGGAAACAAAAACATATTCCTAAAACCCGAATGACAAACAGCAGAAATTAGGCTGTAATCCATCATGAAAAAAATCCTACTGAATTTAATGAAACTTTCCTTTGGATGAAGTTGCTCACAGTGGTGCTGCATCATTTCAGGTAATAGGTTTTAAAGAAGATGTGTTTGCTATTGATTGGATTAATGCTAATTAGTACAAGTTGATTTATGAAGGTTTCTCCACTTTTGGGTAAACAAATACCTCTTTGAGGCTCATTGTCTTCCAGAGAAATATTGGTGATAATCTTCCTTAACTAAAGCAATCTGTCACTGTTGGGGCAGCCAAAAAGAATTCCCTGCCTCCAATTAAAAATCATTTCATCAAGTCATTTAATGAAACACTTATTATTAAAGCCACATGGGCTTTTATGATCATCTATCAAAAACAGTTTACAAAGAAAATTTAATATGTCCAGCCAATTTTCGTGATTCAGTTGTGAGTCAAATTTCAAGTAGCCCAAATCAATAGCTGGTTTTTTCCAATTGAAACGATGGGGTGGGAAGGACAGAGCGCAGTTTTTCTTTTGGGTCATTCAGGGAAACATACATTTCATTTTGTGTTTCTGGTATATTTGGAGTGAATTTTCATATAAGCAAGAACACCATTTCAGACATGTTCACAATTTTTTTAATTCAAATGTTTTTTAAAAAATCCTGGCATTTGAGAAATCATCACATCTATTTTAGAAATTTAAACTGATTTAGCAATTCCATTTTTCAGAAGATACTGGGAATTATAATTCTATCAAGTAAGGGTAATAGCATACAAGATTATTTGGGGAAACTGCATATCTAAGATACACAGTAGCTCAGTGTTTCTCAATCTTGACCGCTGGAAGATTCTGGCTGTGTAATTCTGGGAGTTGAAGTCCACACATCTTCAAGAGGCCAAAGTTGAGAAACACAGCAGTAGCTAATGGTATTTACCGTAGTTAACTGAAGATAATTTTTTTTAATTGAAGACAGCTTTTTCCCCAAATGCCATTATTCTGCTAAACAACTAATTTCCATAACACTGTCAAATTATTACTGAGACTGTATTACTATTATTCTTCTCATCCTTCCCTATCTCTTCCCACTTATGGGAAGAATACCTATCTCTTCCCACTTATGCTTATACTGTGTTGCTTGTATCTTTACAATTTATATTGTTTTATTTGTTTCCTAGTATGATTTGATTGGTTACTGGTAACCTATGACTATCACTAAGTGTTGTATCTTATGATTTTTATGATTCTTGATGAATGTATTTTATTTTATTTTTTATTCTTATGTATACTGAGAGCACACGCACCAAAGACAAATTCCTTGTATGTCCAATCACACTTGGCCAATAAAGAGTTCTATTACTAATGAAGATAGGTTTTAGATTGCTACTGTGGCTTGGTGATGCAATAAATCCCTTAAAGAAAATGCTGAGCATGATAGTCAACGTTTTAATAAAAGCATTTTAATAGAAGTAAAAAAGATAGGAAATAGTAATAATGCTATTGTTGAAGGATAAAAAAAGTAAAAGAAACTGCAGCAAAGTTTTCAAATCATATAACTCAGGCCAAGCAGAAAATTTGATTATGCTACCATCGATATTAATAAACTTTTAAAGAAAATATAGTTTTTCACCAGTTAAGATGTTGGTCAAGAACTGGGGAGACTCAGTTTAAGGGTCTGCCTCTCCTTCTAACTCAAGAAAGTAAAAACTCTTGAAACTGAGTATTTCAAAAGGAACCTTTTATTGAGCAGAAGTGATAGCAAGACAATCAAAGCAGACTCTGAATTCCCTTAGGCAAAACAAGTAGAATAAAGGTAGTAGAGACCCCTCCCTTCAGCGAGATGTGGATCCATCCAATCCACAGGTGTAAAGATGTTATTGTAATGGCTGTCTTGACAACCAGATAAGAAGACATTCCCAGGGTCGTCTTCTGCTGTCTTTCAGAGTGGAAAAATCCCACATGGCCCTCCCCCCTAATACAATCCCTGAAAGGTGAGAAAATCTCAGGGCGCTTAGGTGCCAGGATATTTATTTTATTTTTATTTGATTTATACCCCGCCTCATTTCCCCAGTCAAGGGGAAAGGATACAAGTTATGAAATAGCAGTTGTCAAAGGTAATAGGAAAGAATTACATTTGAGGTTCCCCCTTCTCCGAACTGAATGACAGTATCACTTTAGGGATCTGATACTCAGTGTGATGACCCAGGGCATGGCACAGAGATAACACACACAGCTGGCAGTTCAAATTGCCCCTTTGTTGCTCCAAATTACCCCAAATGTTCCCACGTTTCTGGCAATTGCTAGAGCAGAGTGATAACAACCCTACCCCCCACAAACCTCAAGCAGTCTCTGGCTGCAATTAGTCTAGCCCAGCACTGTCTGCACCAAGGCTATGCAGCAATAAATCCCAAATGTATTTGGCAAAACAAGAGCAAATCAAGGAGTTCAGGGAACAAAAGATCCAGGTAATTAATTCAGAATGCCAGAAGGAATGCAAGGACTCTTGGTAAGTTCAAATGTTGGCATGCAACACTTCAGGAACTCAGTGTTTGTTCTTGACAAATGCCCCTCCCCACAGCATCTCCTTAAGCCTCATTCTCCAAGTGTGCTCTGTGAAGATGGGCAGGGCACTCTTTTCCCGAGTAGTCTGCTCAGTCTGCACTGTTCTCGTCTTCTCTCCACTCTCCGTGCTCGGATCAGGAGAAGGTGGTCCCTGCTCATCGCCTGAGCTCTGTTCTCAAGTTCATCCTCCCTGTTCCCCCCTGTCTGCAAGCTGTTCTAAACCTGAAATACCTTGGCCTGACTGGTCCTTCTCTTACCCATTTTCCTCTGCAGACAATGAAGCCACCCCCTCAATCTCTCTCGGCTTAGGTTCCAGCTCATTTTCCCCTGAAGATTCAGGCTCTGACGGGAGCATGACAGTTATTCTGTTCTGTTCTGCTTGTCTGACAGAAAGGTCAATGGGACTTCTTTTAATAAACAACCATGAGAGTCACAATGATGGCTGGTACTTTTTGGTGATAATATGTGATTCACTGGATCTCAACATGCTATATAAAACTACAAAATCCTATGAGGGCAGGGGTGACAAATTCAATTTCATTGAGGGCTGGATCAGCATTGTGGTTGTCCTCTGGGGGATGGGGGGGAGGAGGAACGTGCCCCTCCCCACAGCATCTCCTTAAGTCTCATTCCCCAGGTGTGCATGATGAAGATGGATGGGGCACTCTCTTCATGAGTAGCCTGCTCCCTCTGCGCTGATCACGCCTTCTTTGTTCTCTCTGAACCCTTGCATCAGGAGGCAGTGGTTCTTGCTCCTCGCCTGAACAATGTCTTATTTATTTATTTATTTATTTATTTATTTATTTATTTATTTATTTATTTATTTATTTATTACTATAATTTATATGCTGCCCTATCCCGCAGGTCTCCAGGCAGCTCACAATCATAAAATCTAACAATAAAAAACTCTAAAATTGGAACAATAAAAAGTCTAAAAACAACTTAATATAAAAATTATCCTATCAAAAACAAAGAACATACAGTAGTTAACGTATTATACAATCATACAAGGGGAGTCATTAGTCCCAAGCCCACTGGCAGAGCCATGTCTTCATGTTCCTCCTGCCTCTGTTCCTCCCTGCTTGCAGGCCTTACTAATTCCAAAAAGCCTTGCCTGGACTGACTGCCCTTCCCCAGTTTCCTCCAAGGCCAACAAAGCTGCCCTCTTAATTGCTGTCAGTTCTTGCTCCAACTCATCTTCCCCTGCAGATTCAGACTCAGACGGGGGTATGACACTCAGCTTTGAGTCTATCTTTAGTCATAGAAATTCACTAGGTTACTTACTAGTTACAGTTTTTCAGAGTACTCTAACTTGGGAGTTATTCTAATGAGAGACAAAAAATTTCCGGTGGAAAAAATATAAAATTTAAAGGATTAAAGGATTAAAGCCTCTGTGGTGCAGTGGTTAAATGGAGCACTGCTGCCTATCTCTGCTGCCTTGTTCAGCAGGTTGTCAGATCGAATCTCACCAGGCTCAAGGTTGACTCAACCTTCCATCCTTCTAAAAGTCAGTAGAATGAGGACCCAGATTGTTTGGGGGGAATATGCTGACTCTGTAACTGCTTGAAGAGTGTTGTAAAACTCTGATAATAAGCAGTATATAACATCTGAGTCCTATTGCTATCTCTATTGTAAGCTGCCCAGAATCCTTCGGGAGTTGGGGGCATAAAATGTAATAAATAAAATAAAATAAAATATTTAATGAATGTAAAAAGAGAGAAATGGTGCTGATAGTGGCAATTCTTGTACTTTAATTAATATGCTATCTATCAAAAATTGGATCCTGCTAAAATAGATTCCTAATATGTATGCTGATGTTTCCACTTTCCAGAAAGTAGGTGGAAAATATAATACACTAGCAGCAACATATATCTATGAACCAAATTTCTAGGCCACCTGACTTCAAATTACTCTGGATAATTAATATTTACAGAAACAATAACATCAACAAGAAAACCAAATATTGTAGATAATGTCACCTGAATAGACTAAGATAGGTTGGCCAGGCTAAGAAACCAATGCTATATACTATAGCTCAAGGGTACAGATTTCATAATAGATATCTTGAAAGTACTTCTCTGTTTTTCTCCCTTTATCTTTGTATGAACTGGAAAAAGACATGTCTGACAGATTTTCTCAAGTTTCTTTTTTAGCCCAAGTTCAAACCCAACTTATATGATTATTGCCTTGGTAATCACTCTTCCTATTTTTTCTTCTGTGAAAAAGAAAAGATTAAAAAAGGGTGATCAACAGCCAGATGAATGTACTTATTTACAGCGGCAATGAGCGCACCATTGGAAAATCTGAAGGACCAAGAAACAGATTATCCTAGAAAAAGTCTGTGTGCCTTCTAAGAGTTGACACCAACTTAATAGTTCAAAATCAGTCAACCAAGGAGGGGATCTTATGAAAATCTGGGAGATTCTTCTGTGGATATAAAATTATGGAATGGATCATATAGCAAAAATGGAAGAAGTCAATTAAATAGCAAATATATTTGTTTGTTTGTAAAATGTATTGGCACCCATCTTATCACTGGGTAACTATGGGCAGATACCTCAAACCATGATGATGGATGATCTAGTGAATTCATGTAGATGTTAAAAAGGAATGGAAAGAGTACCAAGCATGCCACAAGATAGTGGCTGAGGGTTGGATCTCTCACTTCCTATCAACATAGATTGGGACTGACCTTGGACAAAGGAGATGAACCAGTACAAAACTGTGCCATCCAGTCCCAGTCCTCATAGCTGGCCCCAAAGTATACATGGTCAATGGTAGTGAAGACCACGGTGAGGTCAAAAAGAACAAGAATGGTTGTACTACTCCCACCCTGCTCTTGCCAGAGATCAACAAGTGTGACCAATGCCATGTTGAGCAATGTTGAAAAGAGATGAACATCAGAAACAGGAGTAATATTTTTTTTTATAACTGTCATCATAATGGATACCTTAAGGGCAATAAAAGTGGCAAACACAGAATTAAAAAAAAACAAAGTAGTACCTATGGCTTTGAAGTAATGTATGATTTTGTATATGGAGAACATTTGATAGAGAAGTTGGGTACTTATTGCCAGGGAAGGATAAGACATGAAGTTGGTAAAGTCAGACACAGAGCTTTCTAGATGAGGCAGAACTATTGTATAAACAATGAGCCCATGCCTCCCTAACTCAAGGCCCTGAAGGGACATGGTGTTTAGAGAAATTAATGCACTTTTGAATATAAATTTAGAAATGTCACCAAGAATTGCATTATTGTCACTGGTGAAAAAACAGGATATAAATGAAGCAAAAAAGGTATTGATTGTAAATTTGATAATGTCAGCGAGATTAGTGATGGCTAAATATTGGAGATGAAATTGGGATATCCAAAGAAATGAGTGGTATAATGAAATTTGGGATATGGCAACAAATGATAAATTAACAACAGAAATTAAATTTAAAAAAGGGATTATTAAAGCAAGCAATTATAATGAAATATGGGGGGATTTTATAAAAACAGTGTTGGTGGAAGGCAAAGGGAATAAACCTACCCAAGAATATATGTTGTTCTGGAGGGGATAAGGACACAATTGGAATATAGTGTATATTTGTAATTGTTATAGAAGAAAAAAAATTAAAAAATTGGTCTCTGGGTGTAGCAGTGCCTGATCCTTACAGAGGTTGACCTGTTTTTAACAATAGCAAAAGAATAACAATAACAAAAGAATAACAATGTTCTGGTCACTTTTGAAACATCCTCTTTCTTTTATGGTGGTTCTACTTTAATGATTGATTTTGAATACTGGTTACTGGACAGATGCAATTAATATTGCTACAAACAGTGGAGTATTTATGGTTCTTAACCCTGATGGAGGACTTTCCATCATCCCAACACTCGTTAAAATAAAACATTAATGGATGATGACTACAATTGGCTCATGGTTTTGAATCCGTACTTGCTTAGGACTCAGTATGCTTGTAGAAACAAAGAGGATTAAATTTTGAAAAGTATTTTTTACTGCTGTTCGTGATGATAATATGACTGGGTTTTTTTACACTAGTTTTCCTCTTGATAAGTCAAGAATCCTATGCTTCATTTTTGCTGTTCAAGTGGTCAACAAGAACCCACAACTCCTGCAGAATCTCACACTTGGATACAACATCCATGACAACTATTTGGAAACCCTTGGCACTTCAGATGCCTTGCTGGACATGCTCTCTACTGGAGAAGCCAACGTTCCCAACTACAGCTGTGGAAGGAAGGACAACCTTTTGGCTCTGCTTGATGGAGCTTCCAGGGACATCTCCATCCAGATGTCCACATTAGTAGGCACCTACAAAGTTGCACAGGTTTCTTTGCATACTTTTGTATGGGTGAAGTGAGAGGGAGGGTGGAGGTTGAACAGTATATACAACTGTATCATCTATGTGGAATTCAAGAACCATTTATATATATATATATAAAAGATAAAATATATGTTTTATCAACTCATAAAGACTATAGCATTAATTAATCATGTATTAAAAGCAAAAATGTTAACTATTTCTTATCTTATCTCTTTTTGGTCAGATCTATATATATAAAACAGAAGTGTGGGTTTGTGTGTATGTCCTCAATAGGCTCTTCCATGCCAGCACCAATCTGGCCCAAACC
>JANHGC010003215.1:31451-45013 GCA_027560395.1 Boaedon fuliginosus | reverse complement strand
TTAGAGTGTTCAGCTTTGGAGATTAATTTGGTTCCTTCAAAATCAATTTCATGTCCTGTTGCTTTAAGGTGCTGGAACACCATGAAGTGTGTGTGTGTGTGTGTTTGCTTGTTTGTGGATATGTCCTCAATAGGCTCTTCCATGCCAGCGCCAATCTGGCCCAAATTTGGCACACAGATAACTTACCCTCTGGCAACAAATACTGTCACAGTCAGACAGTCAGAAATGGGTTTTGGGGTTCTTTCCCCACAAATTTTGGGGCCAAAGAGGGCACCCCCGCAACTGACATTTCAATGCCAAGCTCTGAGGCCTCCAGCTAACTGAATCTCTCCAACCAATGGAGGGCACGCATGCAAATCAGGCAAAGAATCTCTCTACAGCCAATGGTGAGGGAGATGAGGAAGGCGGAAGGGAAGAAGGAATAGAAGTGTGGGAGGAAGGGAGAAGGGAGGGAGGAGGAATGGAGGAAGAAAGAGGGGAGGAGAAGTGAGAGAGATAAGGAAGGAGGAAGGGAGGGAGGGAGGTGTAAGGAAGGAAGGAAGATGGCAGTCTAATGAAAAAAAACACAAGCAAGGCTGGGTAATACTAAAAGGCAGAAAATATCCAGCACTTCAGTATATGCACAGTCAATTCTAACACTGATTGCTGTACCTCCTATCATTAGTTAGGTTTTCTTTATATCTAATCTTAATCTCTTAGCTTCTTCACTTTATTTATTTTTAATTTATTTTTATTAGATTTATACCCTGCCTCATTTCCCCGGTCACTTGATTCTCAGTCATTCAATTATGTGTGATCAGCACAGTTCAGGCTATTAAGTTTTCTTCTAATTTTAAAACCACAGACATTTTTTACATTCTAAGCTTCCTCCAACTATATATTAAATAAGAAATATACAGCAGTTTATTACCACTCCATTCCCAATCTAGGGCTTATTCTACCGTGGTCCCACACTTTGGTCAGTAGTCTGCCATATGCAGAGCTTGCCTTGGCGATTCTACAGTTGACCTCAATGTCAATTGTTACTCCGTGGGAAGGGTGCTGCAAAGGTATCTATTGGTCCACTGCTTGCAGCTTTTGTCCCTTCACTGTGATGGTGGGCTCTTGATATTGGGCTTTTGGAGATGGCTGGTCCATAACTTCAGTCTTTGTGTTAATGAGGAGGCTGAAGTCGCATGCTGCTGCAAATTTGTCCACACTGGTTTGCATTTCCTGCTCTGATCCAGCATTCAGTGCACAGTTGTCAGCAAAAAGGAGGTCTCGTAGACTAGACTGTAAAAGTTGATATGAAAATTGGAGAGTTCCAAACTGGTTTCTTTATTAAGCTAGCAAAGAAGTACCATATGGTCCTCAGCTAGCTTCCAACTAATAAAGCCAAGAGTTCTGATTTCAGAGCAACATCAGTGTTACAACGGATTCTTAGAATGTGATGTAATGTTATCAGTGTCTGTGTCATTCTCATTGTTACATAGGATTCTTAGAATATGATGTAATGTTATAACATTACATCATATTCTAAGAATCAAAGGCTAGGTGGCTAATTGCTTTAAAATCATAGATATAAAGAACTAAAATGTGTTATTTTTTTAGAACTAGGAGCACTTGGTTTGTCAGAGCAGAAAGGACACAAACCATTGCAACTGGGACATTGTAGGCATGGAAACTAAGTAAATCAAAAGGCATGGATACCAAGTAAATAATGCATAGGTATTAGCTTATCAAAGACACCGATGCCCTATAAAGTATCCCTTTATATTATTGTAACAGTATGACTCTCTTTTTCTAAACATGAGAAAGCCTGAATGGATTTTATTATCTTTTATCTTTGATAAAATCAGCAAAACTAAAGAACAGCTGACCTACATATCAAAGCTTTCTGTGGACACCAAGAGGTTGTTAAAATGTGAGGCTTGCTGGTGTCATAAAGATTTGCCACTGGCATAGGAATCTGACCTTCTTAAATATGAGGTGACAGAAGGATGCTGCAAAGCAAGCAATTTATCTGGACTGCTATCACAGTTTTTCTTTGTTCCATGCAACTTTAACAGCATTATTGGGTATACTTTCTGACATCTATCTGTCTACTCCAGCATGTCTACCCTGCAGCCAACAGGCTCCATGTGACCTTGGACAACTAGTAATGTGGTCCCACAAGAATATAAACTTTTAAAATAAGTTTGTTATTTATATATATTAACTGCCGTATACTATACAGGTTATTTTATATGTGGCCAAGGTTATTTTATATGTGGCCCAAGCCAATTCCATTTCATTCAATGCAACCTAGGCAAGCCAAATGGACACCCATGATATAGACTAATTAAATACATATAATGAAAATATTTTTTTAATTTTTTTTTTTAAATTCTTCTTTAAACTTGTGGCTGGAGGAAATAACTGACATATTTCACTAGATTTTATGAGAGGAAGGCATTTTGCCAGGACAATATCTTTTTTAGAGAGGCACAATTATTGCTTCTGGAAAAAAAAGAAAAATAGAAAGATCCTTCTTGATGTCTATCTTTTCGATTTAATTGATGAATGAGATACAAGACAGACTGCAGATCACCAAAGTAATGAAAGATATGACATTTGTAAGTCTAGGCATGTGTCAGACATTCCAAGTTCAAAACATTTCTGGCCAGAAATGATCATTCCAATGCTCCTTGTTTAAAACTATTGGAAGGTTCTGGGTTCAAATCCCCAGCTGGGAGAGCATTCCCAGCGTGATAAGAAGGTTAGAAGCGAAGCAAGCTGTGTGAAAGTGGGATCTCTTTGTTTTCAGGAAGACAAAGCACACGGAAAGACCCGGACCAGCGTTCCTGGCTAGCTAGCAACTTTGGGGTTTGTGAACTATATTTTTGTAAGTTTTTTGTGCCCTCCGGCCATGGGGCTTTGATGGTATTACCTTTTTGTGTTTACTGTTTGTCTGACACTTCCCTTCCTGCTTCCGAGGCATTTCTTTTGTCCAGCTTCTATTTTAGGGGATAATCTTATCTGGACCAGCAAGGAGTTTCGGGCGGGCTATGTGAATCCTATTATTTCGGGAAAGGGGATCTCATCAGGGGTCAGGTGAAGGGTTTCAGACAGATTGTGCTATTTGTATTGCTTAATTGCTCCCTTAGGCCAGAGCCAAGTTGATTGTTTCTCTAAGTTTGCAACATTGTATGAAGTGTCAAGTGGCTCTTGGCTACGTGCCCAGAAAGTTCTGACTAAGGGGTTTTTTTTCCTTATGTGCCTGAAAATATTAGCTTTCCCGTGTTGTCAATGCCATGTGGAGGATGGTACGGGTCTGTTGGGCTCAATCTTCCAACACCATCTCTAAAACAAAAAAAAAAATATGAAACAAAATGCCTCCTTACTATGTTTGCTACCATAATTAGCATTTTACAGCAATTGTTAATAGGATTTCAAAGCCTCCAACATGAGGCATACATTCCTATTTGCTAAAGTGCCTGCTGAAAACAGTGGTAACTGGAGGCCAAACTTGAAGCTATTATGAATAACTTTTCCCTTGTAGTTTGCAAAGGGATGTTTTCATTGGAATTGTTATATTGATAGACAAATAAAAATCAATTAAAATAATGACAGAGCTCTCAAAAGGGAATATGAAAAATATGTAGCTTTTGTAGAGCCAGATTTCCAAACATTTCTGATCTTAATGACAAATGCTGGAGCAACTTGTTCCTTCTACTGTCTGTGCCCTCATATCTTACTGATTCTCTTCCAGAGGCATCGGATTCACTTATAGAAAGTGAATTAAGTTGATACTAATGGAGTAAGGTTCTTTCCATTGGGCTCATGTTAATGTTGGCAGCACCAAGATGCTTCCTGGTTGAAAGGATTAGCCATTGACATCACCACTGCCTGGGGAACATCCAGTTGGAGGCTCCTTTCATGTCCTGTTAATGTGCCACTGAAACGATACCTATCTATCTACTTGCAAATGCATATTGTTAAACTGCTAGTTTGGCCGGAGCTGGAGCAAATGATGGGAACTCCAGGAATAACCCTATCACACTCAATCTTGAACCATAGGCTTTCTGATCGTCAATCCAGCATCCTAACTACATGAACCACTGTGCTCCTGGTTTTTCCCATATTATTGTAGTTTATAACAGTCTATATGTGGTTTTTAAGTGACTTACTGATTCAATCTGTTAGCCCTGATCTATCTGGAGTTCATATATCTCTGGGTAAAGGGACTACAAATTTTACTATTTTTAAAATTCACATGCTTCTTTTGTAAACTCATCTTCATACTTTTTGAAAATGCTGTAAAAAATGAAGGTGTCATATCTTGTCATTATGCTTGCAAAATGACAGGAAATTCCAAGGAGATTGTGGTTCTTTGTCAGTTGATATATCTGGAGTTAATTTTCATCTGGGTTTAATTAATTGGTTTTGCAATGGTAGTTTTCAATTGCTCCTGGCATGTCATTCAGCTCATATTGTCAATACTGACTGACACCTGATCTTCAAGCTATGATGCAAAACTTTTTCTTGCATTACTTAGAAATCTCATGACCCGGATTTTATAACCTTATGTCTGATAATGTAGTATAACTATATAAAGGGAGGAGTGTATATTAAGAATCTCTTAACTATCAAATTATAAAAATATAATTTATACTGATCCTGAATTTACATTATGTCTTTAAAACACAGGGAAGAACTTGATAGATTAGACTAAGGTCCACTTAATTGATATCATTTATGAGAACCCCAACAAGCAGCCAAATTCAAATAATTCACAGACTATCTTTTAAAGAAATCCATTTACCTGCCATGAATAAAAGAGACATTTATTTTAATGGTAAGACAAGATAACAGAGCTGGAAAATATATTGGACAAGAAGCTGATGAAATAGGCAGCATATCAATTTTTTAAATAGCAGTAATAGCAATAATAAAAATAATGCTCTATTCATTGCTGGAACTTTCCAAACATGAGAACTGAACATATTAAAAGTTGCCATTCCTCAGATGTCTCTTGATATATAAGCAGAAATTAGTCCTCAGTCCTGACTGGGAACATTTTAGCCTAAATTGGAGTGCTGGATATTGTAGAACAATGACATCACAAGCCTGCCCCCAAATGTCTTTATTCATGTCTGCATACAGATATGAGGTCCATATCTCAGCTATAGAGAACTATAAAGTTAGGATAAGATGGAAGAAAAGAGTAATCTTTGGGTTTATAATGAAGGATGGCGGCAGATGTATATGCATACATACAGACACAATCCTATTTATCTTTTAATGCTGCCTGGGATTGAAAGAATTTATCTTCTCAAAGGGATTTGTTTTGTTCATGGAGGAAATGAGGCAGGGAGACTTAATAGGGAATAAAAAAAGCATAAAGTAAAGCAAAAATGACAACGCAAGTCTGGGAAAAAAATAGTTTCCAGCCAGCTGTCTGGCCAGCTGTCCAGACATTGGTAACAATCCCTGCAACTGTTTCACAATTGTTGGTATTTTAGCTCTCCTTTCCTCCATTGCAAGGTAAAAATAAGGAGGTTTCATGTCACTCCCAGTCATCATTTGCTTGCCTCTCCTTTTCTTCATTCAGAGGGCACATATTTCAGATTTGCTTCCTTGAGAATTTGCTGCAGACAAAAAACACTTATCCTAATTTGGGGTACATCATTATCTCAAACTCCAGGATAAGATTTTTGCCAGTGGGAATTATTGTGAGGTTGTCACTGGAACCTTGTAGAGAGAGCTCCCATTGTTTTCATCTGCATGTTTTCTGCCATTCTCCTTTAAATTTGTTAGAAAAGAATTGCTTTCAGGCAGGATGAGGCAATATTTCAGCAGTTCTCTTGAGCAGGGAGCAGAGTTGTTGTTCTTGCTTTAAAATAAGAAGATGACTCAGGTATGCACAATGGTGTACAACTATGAAATCTTGTCTCTCATTGTGCATCTCCAGTAGTTTATAGCTTCTTATAAATCTAAGATAGCCCTGTTTATGGCAGCTGGGGAGGCTACAGAATGGTCAGGAAAAGTAAAAGTAAACATCACAATTGTCTGTCAACTCATAAGAATAAACTAAGAACAAAACATTACTGCATAGTTTCTATAGCAGTCTGTGAATGAGGAAAAATGATGATGAGAGGGGACAGGACAAAGTGTATATTTGTTTGAATGCTCAGTATTTTATGAGTTACAACTTCGTTCATCAGATACATCTGATGAAATGAGCCTTAGCTCATGGATGTTTATGCCCTTTAATAACATTTGTTAGTTGGAAAAGGAGCTGCCAGTCTTCCTCTGATTTTTTTATACTCCAATTAATATTCTGTTCCTGCCTCTGTGATTGAGTATAAGACTCAGCATGAAAGAAGAAACTACCACCTCAAGCTAGTCTTTGTGCATATTTTCACTTCATAAATATTTAATGAGCTCCATTTTCCAAATAAGAATCTCATGAAATAAAACGCAAAATTTTCTCTTGGTTCTAAAAATATACACTCTCACTTTGGTCTTTTTCCTAATAGATCTAATCAATTAAATACTTGAAGTTGAGAAAAAAATTGAGGAGAAAATAAGATTGGTTTAAATCTATGCTTAAGAATGCTGTTAATAGTATGTTTTCTTAAATAAATAATAACTTTTAAGTATCATCATCAGTGCTGCATACTTACTTTGCATGTTTTTCTTGAAGATGATGCAACATCAGAGAACATATTTCAAGTAAAAAAATCTTCCAATAAGAGACAAATGATAGATTTTCTGGCTTTTGAGCATGGACTTATATGATGCCAGAGAAACAGTTCTTGTGATCTTCTATTTGCAGCTGTTGAAAAATATGTATTTTGAATTACTTTCTACATTTTAATGTGTCAGATTTTCTATTCAGTGGGGAAGGGTCATTGTTCTCCATTTTAAATATTGTCAGTTTATATGTAAACAGAAATGATAGATGACAGTCTGTGAAAATTGCCATTGGCCTTCAGATTTGAAAGTATCACTAACTGACATCTGATGAACTAAAGTCCGAAGGCCAAAGACCATGCTGGTCTGAGGTTGTGGGAGATGAAGATCAACATACCAGCAGGAGATCAAGTTGGAAAAAACCAGCATATATTTATCATTACATTAGTATTTATTTTCCATAAAGAGCTCAAAACAACCAACTTAGCAATAATTAGTAAGATGATAATACGAACTAATGTAAAAAAATATTAGAACACAAATTATGCCAGATTGTAGTTAAAAGTCTATAACCTGATTCAAAAGTAAACCATTCTAGCAAAAGAAGCATTTGTTCTGTAGTTACAGTAAAATTAGATATGTTTATATATGCATATATGCGCTATATGGTTATCCAACCTGAGTCTATCATTCTCCATTCTAATTTGGAGCTCTTGAAGAACGTGGATCTTTTCCAATTGTATCACCTAGAATTGTTTCATCTATATGCATCACTCATGATGCACAACGCATATACATGTGCTTTTTCAAAATGGTACAGGACTTGCTTCATTTTTATTTGAAGATGTTGTTCTTCTCATTCCAAGAAACTTCTTCAGTTCTGAAGGTGAGAAGCAAAATGTCTTCAAGCAAAAAAAGTCCTGTTGCCTTTTGAAAAAGCACTTTTGAGATTACCATCCAGTAGTTCTAAATAATAATTGTGGCCTTTTCTCACTTCTGCCTAGCCATGGTACCAACATGCCCTAGCTACCTCATTTTTCTGCCATCTTCCCATGATATTGCCTGATCGCATCCCCAGTCTTAAGTCACCTTTAGCTGCACTGAGATTAAAATAGTGGGATTTTTTTATTCTTAGCTGACCGTATTCAACAGCAACCCCAAGGAGTATTACATCTGTTAATCTTTGTTACCTTGGAGGAAGTCAGGTGACTGCAGGGACTTAAAACAATGAGAATAAAATAAGGACTGGCAAGGGAGTTTAGCAATTTTCATGCCCACATAATTTGCTGTCAACTCAAGAATATGTGGATAGCACCAAGTTTTTGGGAAAGACCTCTAACCTCACACAAGTTTGTGCCCTGTGAGGTGAGGTGGAGGAAACTTCCTGGAAGAGTCTATCAAAACAGTGTTCAGCCAAACACTACTGAATTCTAAAAAAAAATCTAAGTGTATCATTGTTATGAGAATTATTACTGTTTCTTTATTACAAGCATTTATATGGATGCCCAACGCAAACAGCATGACTCCAGGTGGCATACAACAAAGTACAGTAAGCAATGTAAGAAGTTATCCATAGGGATGCTTAGAAAGCTTGCGTTGTTATAAATATTATGCAGAGGCTACCCAGCCTACCTTGGGATTTGATCCAGAGTTTCAGAAATGGCCTGTACAGTCTAGTCATTCAAGGAAGAAGTCCAGCTTAATTTAATGCAGCTCCATTTCACCATAATATACTACGGGGGAGGGGGAAACCACACAGCTGCATCCTTTTTAAAATTTTGTAAGTGGCAAGATGCTAATTTGCACGTATGCTAGGGCAAGGATCGCAAAGCAGTGCTCTTTTAAACTTGAATTATTTTTCTAAAAAAGGCCTCAAAATGTATTGCTTTTGGAAAGAATACTTGCAGCAACAGAGGCCCCCATGACAAATTTCAGATGGATTGAAGAGCGTTTGTATAAAGAAAAGATGAAAAGGAAAGAACAGAGGAAGGAATACCGAATGTGCATGTGGGGGGGGGGGGGGCAGAACTGTTCAGAAATTAACTTTGTTGCTGTCTGTGCTGACAAAAAACCCTTTAGTCCTTGTGCCCCAGGCTTTGCAAATGAAGCCAACAAAAAGATCTGAGACATGAGCTAGGAGGAAGGGTGTTTATTTTTTTAGGTATTGCCTCTGAAGCAGTACTCAGATGTGAGGATACTTTGGAGACACCAATGCCAGAAATACAGTGGTGTTTTTTGTTTTGTTTTGTTTTGTTTTAAAGAAAAAGGAAAAAAAGGAAAGGAAAAATGCTGGAATGGGAAAAATCCATTGATTTACAAGTTTCACCAGGGAAAATCAATTCATACAAATCTTCAGTCTCCAAACTTAGTTTATTAATCTGACTAGGTTGTCATGTTTGCAACATGTTCAACTTTATTTTGTACAACCCTGCTTGTGTTGGGATCTAGTGAAAACCAAAAGACTAGAATTCCATCCTGGCTTTAGCCATTGGCTCTCTTCAAATTTGGAAGCAAGCAATGTGCCATTCATAAGAGTCCTGCTACTTCAAACAATCCAGCTGGTTCATCATCTAGTTTCTCACAGAGGCAATTCAGATACTTCTGGGAAGTCTTTATGCAGACCTCCGCCATGCTATTTCCTCTCTAGAAGAAAATGACCTTTTGAGTCTGAATTTTCCATACAACTGTTGTGACTAATGGCTATTAAAGAACTTCCCTGAATCTATCCCTTTTTTAGGTCATCTCAGTAAATTGCCCAGATTAATGAAGCATTAACTGAATACATTTCTTTATATGATTAAAGTTATATTGTTATGGAACAGGAAGATCTCTAGGGATTCCCTCATACATTTATAACTCTATAATCCATTCATATATCAGAAAATGGAATAATGTATTTTATATATCACCAGAATCATAGAACTTTTGGCAGTTTAGAATCCTAAAAATATGCCAGACCAATGCTAAAACCTACAGTAAACATTCAACAAGAATTAAATAGACAATAGGTAACATTATAATGTGATAGTGCAGAGCAGTATTTGATAGTATCAACTCTCAAAAGTCATAGAAAACAATTCAATCTTGACAGGTTTCCCCCCCCCCCCAAACTGGTGCCAATCTGATGTCTAGAAGAAAGCTATTACATAAAATGGGGGTTAGCAAACCTTGGCTCCCAGTGAATTTCCACATTTTAGATCAGGGGTGTCAAACTCGCGGCCTGTGGGCCAGGTGCGTCACGTGCTGGCCCCGTCCCCGCCCAGTTTAGTGAAGGGGGGGAAAGTCCTGATTTGTGACATGGTGCCGCTGTGACAACACAAGTTTAACAGTCCTGTTCTAGACCTATTAAGAGATATTTTTATAGATGTATATATTTTGTATGCACAACATTAACAATACACTATAATAGTGTCCAAGTGTGTTTATTTGTATTTTCTCAGAGTTATGGTTTTGGATCTAGGATGCCAAATCCCTGCTAACTACTAATTACTGTGGCTCCCTTCATGTTTAAATACCAAAAGGAACTACAAAGTCAAAATATCAGGCATAGTTATGTAATTTTGGTAAATTAAAGGAAGTTTTCTGGAAAATAATTATGAAGAACAGTTGCAGGATTTGGGTTTGGCTAGTCTAGAGAAAAAAAGGAGTAGGGAGGGATGCCAGCACGAGGGCCCGCCAGCTGACATTGTTTGGCTGATGGGACCCGTAGCAGGACAACTCTGTGGGACCTAACTGGGTGCTGGGAGGCATAAGGTAGCAGAAGGCGTTCTCGAAGGTACCCCACCCCTAAGCCATGTAGGGCTTTATAAGTTGTTACTAGCACCTTGAATTGTACCCGGAAGACCACTGGAAGCCAATGCAGCTCGTGGAGGATCAGTGTTATATGGGTGTACCAAGGTACACCCTCAATCACTTCTAGCTTGATTTTTACATGTGTGCCCAAACTAAGCCCTACCCCTCCAAAAATAAGCCCTTATTAAGACCCCACCCACTGCATGGTGCACAGGTAAAAATTAAGCTAGAGTGGGGGTGAGGGTGGTAGAAGTGCCTTACTACTTACCTTCGGATAGTTGCAGCCAAGCCTTGGTCCATTTCTTCTGCAGGCAGCAATACTTTTCTGAAGGCCTTTGTAGCAATAACAGAGTTCTGGTTCAATCCAAAGCTCTGTTATTGGCTACAAAGGCCTTTCCTAAATGCCTTTCCTTTACATATATATCAATTAATTTAGTTTTGAATGCTTAAATATTTTAACTTTACATTACTTAAGTTTGAAATTAAACGTAACTGACTGATCACTAGTCAGTGGTCATAATAAATTTGACTAATTCGTTGATTGAAAGTGTTACTCAAATTTTCTCCCTGTTGAAATAAAATACAAGGAATGAAAATGGAGCATTTTAAAGTAAAGTACACAGTTGTGACATGGTCCTTGCTAATTCATGTGGCCTTCTTACTCTAATAATCTATTTTAATCACATAACTCTTGTGCAGATTGTTTGGAATGATGTGTCATAGTTTCATAGCATTATTTTCTAATTATCTTGTCTCTTATTTCTTACATACTCTGAAACATGCTCAAAATACATCCACTACTTCCTTTGGGTCAACAGATTAACCACCCACTTGCTCCTTCCACTGGAAACTCTAAATCAAAATTTTATGCATCCACAGTAAATAATTTTCTGGGGTTTATTTACTTTTCTTCCAACAACTACCTTATCATTCCATTTGCAGGGTTATGATTTTAATTTAAAAGAAAAGCATCATTATTCCATTTAATAAATACATACTACCTGTTGGAAGGTGAATAGCAGACCAGCCCATGTGACAGCAAGTTGATATATCATTGAATTAGTAGCGCTAATAATGCCAGTTTTTGCTTCTACTTCTATACCTTTGAGTTTATATATGAGAGATATGGAGGACATCTGGCAATGTACAGATAGTTCTCAACTTACAACCACAACTGAGCCCAACATTTGTGTTGCTAAGTGAGACATTTGTTAAGTGACTTTTGCCCCATTTTACGACTTTTCTTGCCACAGTTGTTAAGTGAATCACTGCAGTTGTTAGGTTAGTAATACAGTTGTTAAATGAATTAGGTTTTCTCATTGACTTTGCTTGTCAGAAGGTCACAAAAGATGGTCACATGACTCCAGGACATTGCAACCGTTATAAATATGAACCAGGTGCCATGCATCTGAATTTTGATCATGTGACCATGGGGATGCTGCAGTGGTCATAAATGTGAAAAACCATCATAAGCCACACCTCAGTCACTAAATGAACTGTTGTAAGCTGATGAGCACCTGTAAAAGAAAACATCATTTACTTTCAGGGCATTAATGTAGGCATTCAGAACTTCAATTGTCATTCTGCATCTAAATATGAAGAAGGCATACATTCATGCTATATCTGCAGACCAAGTTTTCTCTAGTGGTTAAGCCACCACTTAAAAAGCAGGAGATCATGAGTTCAAGTCTTTCCTTAGCCATAAAAGCCAATTGGGTGGCCTTGGGCCAGTCATTCTCTCTCACTCCACAGGTTATTGTTGTGGGGTAAATAAGAGGAGGAAAGTGTTTTGTATATGTTCATTGCCCTAAATTATTTGCAAAAATAATAAAGGCAGGATACAAATTAAAACGTTTTTTTTTTAATTAAAATGTCCCTGAAGCTTTAAGAAATAATTACTGTGTAAGAAGGTACAAGTCACAGCTAGAAAGACTGTTTTAGTCTTTAGTCTGTTAGTAATCATAATGTTTTTCTCAGGGTTCAGCAATTATCTGCACAGGCTAAGAATTGCTAAATTACTCATATTGTTACAGTTAAGCTACAACATCTTAAACCACAGCTTAAGATGTTGTACCTAGATTTTGGAATCTAGGTTTCCAAAAAGATCATGGCAGCCATTAAATCCAATCAAATTTAGTTATGCTATCACAATACCCTCTTTCAAAATCTTTTCCAAACTCATGTCTCCAGTTACACATCAGTGTTGCTTATATGTTATGGCACCATATGTAAATGACATAAATATAAAATAAATAATTTCCCACTAAATTCTAGGAAACCTAGGAGTTGTATTCTTATATCTAGAGAGTAACTCTGTGTATGCTTTTTAAAAAATGATGAGGCTATGATGTGAAAACAGAACATCTCTGTTATTGATTAAAGCAGTGAGATTTTACAGTCCTTTTTCTACATCATTTTCAAGGTATATAAAATCTTACCAGAAGACATCAGTCTACATTAAACTCTTAACTCAGCATACATGCTGCCAAAATGGAAAAGGAACATTTTCAGTGAAGATTTTTATCTCTGTTAAGGTTAGGACTCCTGGGCATTGCTTATGTGTATCTCTTTGCAGAGAAGAGTAACTAAAATGATTAAAGGCTTGGAGACTGAAACATATGAAGAATGGTTGCAGGATTTGGCTATGGCTAGTCTAGAGGAAAGAAGGGCTAGGGATGACATGATAGCAATATTCCAGTATTTGAAGGTCTGCCACAAAGGTGGAGGGGTCAACTTATTTTCCAAAGCACCACAAGGCAGGATAAGAACAAACAGATGAAAAATAATCAAGGAGAGAACCAACCTGGAATTAAGGAGAAACTTCCTAACTATGAGAACAATTAACCAGTGGAACAGCTTGCCTTCAGAAGTTGTGGGTGCTTCATCAGTGAGGTTTTTAAAAGAGACCAGACAGCCACTTGTCTGAAAAGCTATAGGGTTGTGTTGGCAAACTTATGACACACATGTTGAAAGTGGCACGCTGAGCCATGTTTCCAGACATGCGTGCCATCATTAAAGTGGGCCCTTCCACCCACCCAAAGTCCCTCATACTTTTGCTGGAAGCACAGCTGATCATCGGATCATTTCATCGGCTGTGTTTCGGCACGTGCGGG
>JANHGC010003214.1:103525-116953 GCA_027560395.1 Boaedon fuliginosus | reverse complement strand
GGTTTTTGTTCAGAATTTGCTTTAACTTCTTGCATGTCACTTGTATCCAATAAATGCTTTCCTGAATGAAGATTTGCACTTCATCAGTTCTTTCGTGTTTTGGATGATTAGTGAGGCAGGACCTTACCCCTTCCCTGGACCCAGCTGTTTTGAACAACTTTTGTCCTGTCTCCAACCTTCCCTTTCTGGGGAAGATTGTTGAGAAAGTGGTGGCCTCCCAGCTCTTGCGTATCTTGAAGGAAGTGGATTATCTAGATCCCTTGCAGTCCGGGTTCAGGCCATGGTACAGCACCGAGACGGCATCGGTCACACTAATGGATGATCTCTGGCTTGCCCGGGATAGGGAGGTTTCCTCTATCCTGGTACTTCTTTACCTCTCAGCGGCTTTCAATACCATCGACCATGGTATCCTTCTGGGGCAGCTTCGGGGGTTGCGAGTGGGAGGCACCGTTTTGCAGTGGTTCTCCTCCTACCTTTTGGGTGGTACCCAGTCGGTGTTGGTGGGGGGACAGAGATCGAACCCGAGAGCCCTGCCTTGCGGTTCCTCAGGGCTCGATTCTCTCCCCTCTCCTATTTAACATATCCATGAAACTGTTGAGTGAGATCATCCGACGACATGGGGTAGGGTATCATCAGTATGCTGATGATACCCAGTTGGTATCATCAGTATGCTGATGATACCCAGTTTACATCTCTGCCCCTGATCGAATTAGTGACACCGCCGAGATGATGTCCCGGTGCCTGGAGGATGTGAGGGTCTGGATGGGGACCAATAGTCTCAGGCTCAACCCTGACAAAGCCGAGTGGCTGTGGGTATTGCCCCCTCCGGGGTCCAGTTGATATTCCAACACTTATGCTGGGTGGAGATAAATTACTCCCCTCAGAACAGGTGCGCAATTTGGGGCTGCTCCTTGATCAACAGCTACAATTGGATCACCACCTTTCAGCTGTGGCAAGGGGTGCCTATGCACAGGTTCGCCTGTTGCACCAGTTGCGCCCTTTCCTGGAGGCTCTTCTCACAGTTGCTCATGCCCTCGTCACCTCACGGTTGGACTACTGTAATGCGCTCTACATGGGGCTGCCCTTGAAAAGCACTTGGAGACTTCAACTGGTACAGAATGCAGCTGCGCGAGTGATTGAGGGTGTACCTCGGTGCACCCATATAACACCTATCCTCCGCGAGCTGCACTGGTTGCCAGTGGTCTTCCGGGTGCAATTCAAGGTGCTAGTAACAACTTTTAAAGCCCTTCATGGCTTAGGAGAAGGGTACCTTCGAGACCGCCTGCTGCTACCTTATGCATCCCAGTGCCCAGTTAGGTCCCACAGAGTCAGCTTGCTATGGGTCCCGTCGGCCAAGCAATGTCGGCTGGCGGGCCCCCATGCTAAAGCCTTCTCTGTGGTAGCGCTGGCCCTTTGGAATCAGCTTCCCCCTGAGATTAGGACCATTCCCACCTTGTTGGCCTTCGGAAAAGCCACGAAGACCTGGCTTTGTCGGCGGGCCTGGAATTAATTACCTCCCCCCTTTTTGAATGTTTGGCTCTTTGAATGTTTGGCTGACTGTTTAGTATATTTAATCTGTACTCATTGTATTTTATGATATTTGTGAGCCGCCTCGAGTTCCCTTTGACCGGGGAAATGAGACGGGGTATAAATCAAATAAATAAATAAATAAACAAACAAACAAACAAACAAACAAACTATTTGACATTATTTTCACTTGGACAATTAAAAGCATTTGCATGGTTTCTGTACATGGTCAGCCTGTGAGTCACCATACTTTGGCTGGTTAAGGAAAATTATTACTATAAGGTAGGGATCTCCAAATTCAGCAACTTTAATATTTGTGGACTTTAACTCGCAGAATTCAAAAAAGTTGAGATCCACAAGTCTTAAAGTTGCCAACTTTGGAGACTCCTGCAATAAAGCATTCCATTCAGCTAGAAATCTGTTCTTGGGACACACAAAACAATTTGCAATTCATGAACTGGAGGAAACTCTCCCTCGGTGACTTTGGGTCAATTACTTTCTCTCAGCCCAGCCTACTTTACAAAATGGATGTTGTGGAGGAAGAAGGAACTCTGTACATTGCCTTGAACTCCTGTTTAAAAGGCAGAATAAAACTCAAAATAAATGAATATTCAGCAAAAAAATGTTTTTACTGCAGCTATCCACACCAATGTGAGAATCTAAGGCCAGGACCCCCAATGTGTTCTCATTTGCACTATTTATAGCTTTTTCACATGCAGGAGATTTACGTCCATATTGTTAGTAATTATGAATAGGATACATATTAAAATAATAAGACAAACTGGTTATTTTAAGAGTCATTAGAGTAACAAATGGCTGTGTTAGCCAATTACAAGAGCCCTAAAAATGACATACTGTATACCCCTCAAAATGGGGGGAGGAGGTTTTCTTGTCACGAACTTGTAGAGGTTAGGATTGCTGGAAAGACTACTAGCCATGGGTTCAATAATAAAAGTCTTTATTGTTGCAGGATACAGAAGAAAAATAAGAATAAAGAAAGAATGGACTTCGCCTCCTTACAGACTACATCCTTGGTCATCTGTACTCAATAAGGTAACTACTCCAACTGCAACCATGTGAGCTGACCCTTATAGTAGGTGCATATGCTGCCACCTACTGGTATTCAGGGATATTACACAAATACTCATGTTACCAACCAGTGGCATGATAGGGGGAAGAGCCAGAGGCACAGATATTTCTGTCACATTTCTAACCAGCAAAACAACAGCCTCTCACCCTCATCTGAAGGTAAACCTCTACAGTAAAACAAATAGGAAGATGATGTGTTTGGGAATTGTGTGTTTTTTTCTTTCCATACTAACTTCCTTGACAATACTTCAAACAGTGATGTGCCACATTTGAGAAGGTGGCATTTCATGGCCCCCTGCCAATTCACAAGCCAAGAGATAATGCTGTCGTCTAGAATACAAGAGCTCAGCTTAACCAGCCTTTGTGGGATAGCTGAGTCCCTAGGCACAAATCTGCAGCAGTCTAATACAATGAGGTGATCTGCAATACGGTAATTGTAACTGTGACTTGACTCATTAATTTTTGGTAACTGTTTCTTTGCAGCTCATTAGGCAGTTATTGAACAGCAGATGTCAATCTGGAGAGGTTTTCCTCTCAGGATGAGCAAAGAATTGGGTATTTAGGTGTACCTTAAGTTCTAAATGGTTCAGGTTCTATAAACGCGCTAGGCTTGGCAAGTCAGTAAGCTTTCAGCTCAGTGAATCAGAGGCACTGTATTTATAGTGCGCTCCAATGACTGCATCTCTTGCTATGTTTGCAATTTTCATAACGAAAGCAGGGAGGGAGAGAAGAGAGAAAAGTCTGAAGGATCACTAACCATGCTAAGGAGTGGCACATAAATCCCCAAATTTCATTTGTGGGTATGGATTTAGTGAGATATAAGTGCATAGGCTGTTGGTAGTTCTGCATTAGATCCTCTTCCTATATCCCACAGGTTGATTTGGAGAACGTTTGAGAAATGGCAACTGATTCTGCAAATTATATGTACTAAGAGCTCTAAATACTATGCATTAAAGAAAGCAAAACATCTTATCAGGGTTCATTTTTGCTTCTTATTTCTTCAATATTTGTCAGTAGAAACGGACCGTTGTGCCCCACCAATAATTCCCCTATAATAATATTTGCATATTAGGTAGGGCTTTTTCTTATAAATTATTGGCTCTCTATAGCCATTGCAATTCTCCTCACCTTGCCTTCTTCTTCCTCTTTCTTTTTTCTTCTTCTTCTTCTTTAATGTCATTCATGGCTCAGCTGTAGGAAAAGGAATAATTTCAAGGATTAGTAATGGGATATAGAGCTTTTCACCTCTAGGTCACTGGTTTAAATCCACCCTCCCATCAGCAGAGATTGAAAATCATTCCCATTTGATTGCTTTTCAGTGGCCTATCTGACATGAGCTGGTGATCCCAGTCTAGATCCTAATAGATGAAACCCATGTCCATTTTCAGCCTCTGAATTACCTTACTAGTTCATTTTAAACACCCTCCCCCCACAAACTCACAGGTGGAAGAGCTCCTTTGGGGGAACTGGCCCAAGCCTGTAAAAAAAAAAAAGCATTGATTGTGATATTCCTGACTTTCAAAGAAATCCTCAAACTAAATCTGGCATCCATATAGCATGAGTTGGTCTACAACTGAATTTATGCCCCCTCCTGCATGATCCAATCATTAACCATGAGCTAGTACCATATTAAAGATAGTAAGACCACCTTGGACTTACTATCATTGGATGAAACATATACTATATATATGTTAAAAATTTTTTTTACTTATTTTCTCTTTATATACAATAAGTGCTTAGTGAACAGCGTACTGTCTGAGTCAATTTGTTTACATAAGAATATTAAGCTCCTAGTTTCTACCTCTATTATCCAACCATTGATAAAAGATAGAGTATATTTCTCATTTCAGCATGTGAAACTATTAATCAGATAAAGACCTGTCATGGGGAAGAGAGGCAGGATATAAATCTAATAAATAAATAAAATAAATAAATACACACACACACACACACACACACACACACACATACATACGTGTGTGTGTGTGTATGTGTGTCATCTATCTCTATTTATCTATCTATCTACCCTGTTTCCCTGAAAATACAACCTCCCCTGAAAGTAAGACCTAGTTTGATTTTTACACATTCGCCCAATATACGTGTGCCCCTAAGTAATAGGCTAGTCAGTGGATGATATCCCCCCAAAATAAGACCTGGTCCTTTTTTGGTGGCAAAAAAATATAAGACAGGGTCTTATTTTGTGGGAAACACGGTATCTATCTATCTTCTGGAAACTGTTAGTTAATTAGGACTGAATGACAGGATTTTATAATTTGTCCATTAATAAGAAATGAGATATTGGAAGAAAAAGTATTTTATTGAAATGTCAGAGAAGATTATAAGTTACTGAAGTTGTTTGTACCTGTCTGCAGAGAGGAGGCAGTAATTTCCTTATATATTTTTATTTTTATACATATAAACATAACACTTTTTCTCTGCACTTTCTATTTTTTTATTTTTTATATTCTTCCTAGTTTGTATTAGTTTTTTATCTTTGTATTTGTAAACTTCAATAAAAAATATTATAAAAATAATAAGGGAAGTCACCAATTCAAGGGAGAAGTCACAATATCTTTTATCACTGAAAGCTTTGTTTGCTGTTGTTCTGTATTGCAAGTGTAAGATCAAGACTTTTAAAAGTGTTGAAATTACTACCAAAAAATCCCACCCCTTATATCAAAAAGGAACAGAAATTTTCAATCACAATATTAGACACAATATTGCACATAGGTTGCCTGGACAGTCCCAAAGGGAGTGGTCTTTAGTTGTTCAGGTTTTATATCCTTTATGCATATAGTGGCAGCAGAATTAAGGTGATAAGTAGAAACCAGATGGATCCATCTCTCTTCTTAAAAGAAACAGTTTGATGAGTGAGGGTGTTGTTTCTGATAAAAAGGACTTCATTTTCTCTTTAGAAACACATTTTCAATCACAAGAATGCTAACTGTTTTTTTTCTTTTGAAGGCTGTTTTATTGTTTGACATTTTATATGATTTTAGTTTAACAACTAAATACTCAAAGAGAGAGTGCTGTACAAAACCTTTAAGAGGAAAAATAAGTGCCTCTGGAAGATAAAGGAACATTCTGATAAATGGAATTCTCCTCTTAGATAAAATAGAACATCTGTTCTGTTCACAGGCACATTGTATCTTTTGATTTCATTAGTGTAATGGTGTTACTCTTCAAGACCATCAAAACAGGGGTTGTGGGTAAGGAAACTCATTGTCTCACATCTCAATTACATTACTAACACAGCAAAAACCCAGGTTATTCATAAGGCAGCTGCCCTTAGAAGTTAAATATTCTATTGCTCTCCAATTGCATTGGCCTTCACTGCCTCCTTCCCCTTTCATGCCCACACTTCCCTACATTGCACATCTATCTGATTGAATCAGAATAGAGCTGGAATGGACCTTGGAGGTCTTATAGTCCAACCCTCTTCTCAAGCATGAAACCCTGTACAATTTGAGATAAGTGGCTGTCCAGTCTCTTCTTAAAAACCTCTAGTGAGGAAGCTCCCACAACTTCTGAAGGCAAGATGTTGCCTTCAGTTAATTGTTCTTACTGTTAGGAAGTTTCTCCTTAATTCCAAGTTGCTTCTCTCCTTGAGTAGTTTGCATCCATGTTTTTTGTCTTGCCTTCTGGTGCCTTGGAAAATAAATTGACCCCCTCTTCTATGTTGCAGCCCCTCAAATATCGGAATATAGCCACCATATCACCACTAGATCTTCTGTTCTCCAGACTAGCCATACCTATTTCCTGTAACCTTTCTTTATATAGTTTAGTTTCCAGGACTTTAATCATCCCAGTTGCTTTTCTCTGTACTTTTTCCAAAGTCTCAACATTTTTTTTTGTACTGTGTTGGCCAAAACTGGATGCAGTATTCCAGTTTGATCTTACTAAAGTTTATACAACCAAAGTTCTGCTTCCCCCTTTCTCACCAAAACTGTGACAATTGAAACAGTTCCTAAGTTTCAGTGCTCAGGACATATCACCATAAAAGTTTTGATCCAACATTTTATTCCATGATTCAGTTATTTCATATTGTGCATTTATTGTCCTGTTATAAAAATTTGCATTAGGAGCAAGGTCCTAGGTGGTATGGAAAAGTTATTCCTCTTCCTGTCAAAAATGGTATAGGGTCTGCTTGGGTGTGTGGGTGGGTGCGGGTTGGACATATGACCTACAAGGTCCCTTCCAACTCTGTTAATCTGCAACTTCTTCATTCAAAGAAAAAGGAGGGAAAATCATGTATTTGTGCAACCTATTTTTCTTTCTGCTGCTTTTCTTAACAGCTGTGATTTTAACCTGCTGTTTCTGCATGTTAAGAAACAGGTCTAGAGTTGTGTGATGCATATCAAGTCCTTCTACAGTTGGGTAGCCAAGGCCAAAGGGGTTTTTTTTTCTTGAAGTATATCTCAGATGATTGGGAACCATTGTCATGGCTGATATGTGTAATACTGGAGGATTATTGGACAGGAAGGTGCTGATAGCACAGGAATCAGACAACGGGATCTCTGAACCATCAAAACGATTGACAAGTGATAGAAATGGCTGGACTGAACTTTGTAGATCTTGGCAAATCAAGCAATATTGGCTTGATTTGACATAACAGAAACTTCTTATTGATCATTAGTCAGAAAAATTGAGACATTTGCAGCATCAGGGCTTGTAAAAAATTTCTCCTGAGCTTAGCTTTTGTTTTTGTCTTTTCCTGCAACTACTGTCTTTTACAAGCCAACTGACTCTTTGGCTCTCTTGTCAATGTTCATAGTTAAGTTGCATGACTTGCTAGTCAGTTAAGAAGTTTGCAGCTCACATAAAGGTCAAAAAACAGGAACGTGAAGTTGAAGCATTGAGCCAAATCAGACTCCTAAAGAGTCAGACAGAAGTCAGAAACATAGCAAGTGCTCCAGAAGATATGAGAAACTGGAGCTATCTTTACTACTGATCTGAAGTGTTAACCCCCCATCCTTGATTTAGCAAAAGGCTCAACCAGATGGAATTAAGTCTCCACGTTGCTAATCCCTATCTTGCCTCTATTTGTTTATTTCAAGGCACTCCATTGCTTGATTTCTCCTAAATATGATGAATGAAAAGGTTTAACAAATTTTATACAACTTGAGGATGCCCTCCAACAGTGTCAAAATAAGTTGGAGGGAACACTATCTTAACACTTTGCTGCTAAAGAACAGTTAATGCTGTCTCATTCATAGTCTAGGGCAATGTTGTCATGGACCATCCTCTCCACAGGAGCTTTAAGTGAAAATTGGCAAGATGGTGAATGAAGTATGGCAGTACAAGCTCCTTGTCAGTCTTATGAAGTAGTTTAGATAAGAAACCAAAACCATGAGTACTGATACTATCTTTATTGTAAGGTTACAGTAACAGATGCTTGCAGTCTGAAAATGTGTCTCTCTCTTCTTGTTTTTACTTTCCAGGGAACTAAAGATGGCCTTCTGGAGACATTTTCTATATGTACACTTTTTCTGTAGCCTGATTTATTTTTATTTATTTGGCATATGCCATTGGTACATTAGCTAGGAAACTACAGAGTAACTATAGAGTAGTTGTTTGACTTCCTACAATTGCTAGTCCATTTGGTTCATGTTCGTGCATTATCCAGAAATGTACCACAGTGATCTAGCTCTTCACTCAGAATAGCTAACAGTATTCTGCAGCATCATCCAGGGCTTTTCCCTCCATCAATGTTGTCTCACATTTGGGCATCGGATTTGGGGAGATCCAGCACTGGTTGGGTTTGTACTTTCGCACAAAGCACTA
The DNA here is from genome assembly GCA_027560395.1 of Boaedon fuliginosus. Classification (NCBI taxonomy): domain Eukaryota; kingdom Metazoa; phylum Chordata; class Lepidosauria; order Squamata; family Lamprophiidae; genus Boaedon; species Boaedon fuliginosus. Next base: position 108,553 of record JANHGC010003214.1, on the reverse strand, counting down.
TTATTTTTCCCAATGAAGTGGTACCTATTTATCTACTTGCATGTAGCATGCTTTCAAATTGCAAGGTTAGCAGAAGCCGAGGCAAGTGACCAGAGCTCAGCCCATCACATGGTGCTAGGACTTGAATTGCTGAAGCACAGACTTTGTCCAGCTCTTTAAGTCACTGAGCCCCTGTGCCTCTTTCTGTAGGCTGAGGCATCGCTTGTCTGACCATTGTCAGCTGCTCCTTCTGTCTCTCAAGGTTATTCTCACAGTCCATTAAATCCGCTCTTCTATATGTGCAATGACCTTACACAGGCACTGAAATAGGACAGGACTTGCATTACAACACTCAGTGTATTTTTTTGCTGATTTTCACTGTACTCAGCAGATACACTGCTACAGAGACATCATTAGGAGCAAAGAAAGGAAGACTGGATTGTTTCGAGCAAGATGGAGCACTGAACAGAAGGCATTTAAACTTGAGCTTTCATAGCCACTGCTGAGGTTCAGCTGCAGGCCATTACAGAAAAAAAATCATATTTATAAGCAGGATGTTACTCATGACTCACAAGGAATACTGACTCTTTAAATACACAATTCTATACTTGATGGTTCACTGGGTTGCACTTTCTGCCACACAAGATTTAGTTTCTTAGGTGACTATTCACATCCTAGAAGTAGATCCAAGCAGAATCTCCTCAGTTAGTCCCTGATTCCCTAAAACATGCTGCATAAGCATCTATCCTAGCAAGATGGAAGAATTAAGATGGTATTGTGATGTGACAAGGCAAATTCTGTCCTTGTGCACTTGCATTACAGTATTGCAACAAACTTTGCAAGCATATAAGAGGCAGGATTTGCACTGTGATGGGATGACACAGATTTCATCATTCCCCATTCCCCAGGGATGGCCATAGATTTCATGGAACTCAGCCACTCCTGTCTCTTAGGCCATGTTGCTACTCTTAAGATCTTTGGATTGTTTTGCAATTTTAGAATGTGATTCATGCTTAACAGGCACACCATTTGCCCTTTATCTAATAGGTTGTTGTGGCCTGTTGGCCGCCTGTCTCTCCAGAGGCATGGGATCACCATCAAGGCAACCTGCGAACTCCGAGAGGGAAGAGAGAATGAAGCTGGCAGAGAGAGAGAGAGATAGAGACAGAGACAGAGACAGAGAGACAGAGCCGGGGCAGACCCTGTCAGCCTCCAAATGGAGAATCAACCCCCAGTCTGGAGGTGGTTGATGAAGAAGAGGAGGAAGAGCTGGGTCCAGTGCCTGACGCACAGAAGGCAGAGAAGAGGAGAGGATAGCAGGGGAAAGCCATGGGCCAATCCTGAGGAAGGAAGAACCACCGCTGCTAGTGAGGCCCTACCCTAGCTCAGGGCATAAAAGTCAGGGGTCAGAGATGAATAGGTCTGGCAGATAACTATTCATCTTCCAGCCTGGTGGACTTGTTAGCCTGTGAGACAAACTTTTTCCTGGGGCTGCTGGCATTCCTAATGGAACTTTTGAGTTCATGTCAGAGAGTTTGTCGTGTTTGGGGAGATGGATCAGAACATAGATTCTGATATGACCTGTTGCGATTCTGCAGGACTACCAGTTCATTTTACAACCCTGGTAATCCAGTGCTATGAGTTTTTATACAGTTGCACTATAGCAATGTTTACTCCTTATGCCTTTCTTGGGAGAGGGAGCTTACTTATGAGATCAAGGTGTATATTCAGATGCTTTGTGTTGGTATGAAAAAAGAAATTCATGCTTACTTGAATACAGTTCAGAATGAGAGTAAAATAAGTGATAATATTTCTAAGAGTTTGCTCAATGAAAATAGACAGATTTGTATGGATAAAAAAATTAATAGAGCTAAATTTAATTATGTTTTATATTAAAATGTATTACGTTTGACACATAGCATCATCCTGTCAGTCATGATTCAGTAAGTTTGTAATCAAGTGCAAGATAGATATGCACAATTCAGTGCTGTTCCTGTGTACCCCAGCTTACACAAACACATACATACACACACACAAACACAGAGAAACAGACAGACACACTCACTTCCAATTCAAGAAGCCATGGAACTAAATTCTCTTGTGGTTTAGGAAAGATCTTTACAGGAAAGTAATGTGAATATTTGATCCTCAGTTATACCTTCCACTCTCTTTCTCTTTTCTCATGTAATTAACCAAAGTATTACAAATCATTTTAATTTTGGGTAGCTTTCTTCTTCTGTTTTGTCTGCTAACTTGTGATACAGCTCCAGTAATTTAAGAATCACTTCGTAATCATTTTCATTTGTTTGACTCCATCAAATTATTTATAAACGATTTGAACAAAAGTAGTTCCTCTCTTTTTTTCCTTTTTAGTGTGCGGTGTTTATCAGGAGACATTTTTAAACTCAATAGCAGCTTTGAAGGCTTTGCACGCTGACAAAGAACATGAATTTAAAAATAATTATTTTTAACAATTCTAACAGATAAAAAGGAAAATCACTGCTTTCAGAATCCCAAAGAGAACTTTATAAATCTACATGAAATGAAAGAACAACACACACAAATGCTCAAAATAATTAAGCCTGGAAGCATTTTTTTAGACCTATTATATTTTCTTTTTTCTTTTTTTTAATTTTTAATTTTATTTTTTACACATCATGTTATTGCACGAAGTTGTCTCCAGGCATCTCTTATATCTTAATCCGATTCATCACTATATTCTATCACCGTGATGCCGAACCTATAGCATGCGGAGCCATGTCGCCCAGCACACGAGCCGTCATCCTGATGAGCTCTACTGAGCATGTGTGTGTGCTTCCTACTGGCCAGCTGATTTTTGGGCCTCTGCCACGCATGCCTAGGGATGGGGGTGAGCATGGGGATCATGCACACATGCATGTGGGGTTGACCCCCCACATTCTACCCCACCCCCACGCATGCACTACAGAAGCCCAAAAATCAGCTGGTGGGTTGGAGGCATGGGGGGGCATGTGCTCACACACAGGGGAGTACGAGGGGGTCACGTGCACATGCATGGGGGTGGGGGTAATGCACACGACCCCCTGCACTCCTCCTGCCCCTGCACATGCATGGCAGAGACCCGAAAATTAGCTGGCTGATGGGAGGCATGCAAGGAAGTCACGTGTGCATGCATAGGGGGGAGCACGGGAGGAGCACGCGCACACTTCCAGCATGCAGACCTGAAAAGATTCACCACCACTGTTCTATCACATTTCTCATACATCTTTCCTTCTTATTTCAATTACTTTTAACAATCAAAATCAACCTACTTCAACATTTTATGTAATTAACATTAATCTTTCCCTGATTACCATAAAACAAGTTAATTTCCTTCATATCAAATATCCAATAATAAACCTATTATTAATAATAATTAATAATTGTTTCCTCACTTCTATCACATTTTTTACTTTGAATCATCAATAATAATCTGTTTCTTGTATAATCTGTTCTCTACATCTAATCTATTCCATACTAAATATAGTAATTCCCATTAAATCTAGTATCAATCTCTATTCTTAAGTTTAAAATTATTCATCTTTCATTTTGGTATATATCTCAATCTTTATATATTTCATTTTATATTCTTAGGGCCTACTTTTCAATTCATTCATTCAATTTTCCATTTTCACTTTCATTTTACACATGTTTAAAAAAACATTAATTCATACTGTAAGAGAAAAATAAAAAAAAACATATTACAATCATCTGAAATTCTATTCTATTCCATGCCTTTAACAAAATGCCAATTCATGAAAGGGAGGGGGAATGCATAGTACAATTATCCAAAATTCTATTAATCTGTAATTTATAATTTAAAGTATTCCCAAATCAGTCTATTTGTCTGTATGTATATCCTCTTACCTTCTTAATTCACTCCATTCTTAATTAAGTCAGTTCTTAAAAATCATAAACTATATACCCTTATATTATTTACAAATACCTAATGCATGTCTAGATTCTAATCCTGTTATAAATGCTTCTGTAAACATTTATTGCCATATTATTTCCTTTCTAACCTAATTTTAATCTAATTTACTATTATATCATGTATATTAAATTACCAACTCTCTTCAACCATCATCTCTTTTCTTTTTTAAAACCCAGAACTATTATATTTTCTTTAAGCCAAATACTGAGATGCTAATATAGAAACAGTGTACAAGAACAATGATTCTCAAACAGTTTGGTCTCAGGACTCCTTCACATTCTTAAAAATGATCAAGGATCCCAAAGAACTGTGGTTTATGTCAGTAATATCTATCAACATTTACTGCATTAGAAATTAAAACTGGAAAAAATTACATATTTATTTGGCTTCACGGATTCCTGAAAGGTCTCAGGGACCCCAATGAGCCCCCGGACCACATTTTGAGAACCACAGTACTAGATATTGCTAAGATCCTAGCATTCCTGTCTATTATCAATTCTGCTGGGGCTTCTGGGAGTATTCTGTGATTCCTTTCTCCAAATCAATTCTTCTAATGGGAGATCAGATAATTTCTACCTGAACCATCTCCTTCGGGATTCAAATCCAGCCACCACTCGTGCAGTGGCAAAATTTTGTGCTGCTGCAATGATAATAAGAAAAAAAAAACACCTCAAGGACTAAAGATGATTCATATTACTATTTTGTTTCGTTAAATGTCCATGGAGATTGTCAGTCATCCAGGTCAAGATTGTCCCAAAGGTGCGTTTTCAAGAGGCAACTGGACTTTCTCGTTTTTCTTTGAAGATGTTTCGCTTCTCATCCAAGAAGCTTCTTCAGCTCTGACTGGATGATGGGGAATCTTTCCATTCTCCACTATCTACTCAGAGATGAAGAAGCTTCTTGGATGAGAAGTGAGATGTCTTCAATGAAAAACCAGAAAGTCCATTTGCATCTTGAAAAAAGCACCGTTCGGACTACCGTATATACTTGAGTATAAGCTGACCCGAATATAAGCTGAGATACCTAACTTTACCTACGAAAACTGGAAAAACTTATTGACTCAAGTATAAGCCGAGGGTGAGATTCCAGAACATTTC
>JANHGC010003214.1:86038-103425 GCA_027560395.1 Boaedon fuliginosus | reverse complement strand
TGTAAAGAATCCAGATAATCAGCTTCATTCAAGGTACGCAGGAGCTGGGAGGCCACCACCTTCTCAACAACCTTTCCAAAGAAGGGCAGGTTGGAGACAGGACGATAGTTGTTCAAAACATCTGGGTCCAGAGAAGGCTTCTTGAGGAGGGGCCTCACCACTGCCTCTTTCAAGGCAGGCAGGAAGGATCCCTCTCTCAACGAAGCCTTTATAATCATCTGGAGCCAGTTGCGTATCACCTCTTGGCTAGCCAAAACCAGCCAAGAGGGATATGGGTCCAGCAAACAGTGGTGGCACTCACCACACCCACAACCTTGTCCACATCATCTGGGGCCACAGGAACAAACTTGTCCCAGATAACAGGACTAAGACACGCCACCGTCATCTCAACAGACCCTGTCCAGCCAGAATCAAGGTCCGACCGAATCTGAGTGATTTTGTCTGACAGAAACTGAACAAACTCCTCAGCTCTACCCTGCAAGGGTTCCTCGACCTCCGCCTGTCTCAGGAGAGCACGAGTCACCCTAAACAGGGCGGCTGGGCGACAGTCTGCGGACACGACAAGAGCGGCATAGTAAGAGCACTTTGCCGCTTTTATCTCCACTAAATAGGTCTCAATATGAACTTCTAATAGTGTTTGGTCAGATTCAGATCTAAAAAATATATCCTTTTTTTCCCCCAGGAAGACTTGGATTTATCTCCTCCTTTCCAATAAATTGGAACAGGCATGAGTACCTGTGTGTAGAGGAGGGGGAAGAAATGGTAAACCATGCATGATAATGTCATCATTCAAAAGACACAACTGACTTATGTCATATTTCTGGACGCAAGTGTGATAACCATGACTTCTAGGAGTTGACATCATTGGCATATATTGCCTTATGAGTTTATTTGATGCCCACTGAGAACACAGGAATTTTGTGAAGGAAAATATCACACATTCAGTTGTAAAGCTCATCTGCTAAGTTTGGGGAGGCTTATTTGACTGACTATATGAGGTTCTGCTGAGAGATTACATGTCTGCTGATAACACAATCTGAGCACTTTGTATGAAGATAATAATAAAATCTTTATTACGGTCAAAGACCAGCCATACACTTTGTATGAAGAGAAGCTTACAGATGCAGTTATTAAGTAAAAAAAAAAGTGAGCAAGTGATAAATGATATCACAGTGCTCTGTTAACAACTCAGTCTCAGCTGGGGTGGGTTTCTATTGGTTTGGGCCAGTTCCGGCAAACTGTTTGTTAAATTAAGCTACCGGTTCACCCAAACCATTTCTTAAATTAAGCTACTAGTTTGGTGAACCAGTAGTTGGGTCTACACCCCCACCCCCATGCTATAGATTACCTTTTATTTGCTTCTTTTGAACAGCTGAGGCAAAAAAGAGCTGATCCACACTGCTGTGCCAATCAGCTGTTTTTTGGTCCTAATGTGATGCGTGTGCAGCAAAGTATGCGCACAAAGCTAACTGGTTGTTAGACCAGTAGAAACCAACCCTTGGTCTCAGCCACACTTTTAAGAAGGAAGAGAGGCAGCTAGGAATTCCTGGACACATCAGGGGAACAGATATATAGGAGTTTTGTGAGTTGAGCAAGGGACAAAGTAAACTGACTTCCTTTTTGCAGAATAAATGATCAAGGGAAGTTTAGAGACTGTGAGGAAGCAAGGGTTCCAAAATCTGCAAAACATAAAGACTACCTTTTATCTGTACAATTCTTAGGTGAAAAAACCAACTTATCAGCAATAAGTTATAAATCAGCAGGGAATAGAATATTTTATGGTTTGATGTTGGGATGATGTTTACTAGAAAAAAAACAATATTTTATGGTTGGCTGAGTATTAAATTTATAACTGTCTGCTTAATATAATAAGCTTCTGGGATTCAGATAGCAAGTTTACTTCCTTGAAACAATTGTAGTTGAACTGGAAACATTTTGAGAATGTACTAGGTATATAAACAAGATTTTACAGGATGTTATATCTTTATCCCACTCTAAGGGGTGACAGTTTCTTTGCTGTCATGATTACATTATATTAGGCCTGAAGAATAGTTTGGATCAAGGGAAATAATCTCAACTTGAATTCAAACTGAGCCAAACCTCTATTGTATAGTAAACCTAACAAAATTGTTTTTAAGTTTATATTTCGGAGAAAGTCAGCAGATACCAAGTAGCATTTGATCTGAAAATACATAGATGTTGCTTAATATATTACAATAGTAAGTTGGTGAAAGGATATCAGATTCAGGAAACAAAAAAACCTGAAAAATACCAATATTTGAAAAAGATGTGATTGTCAAATGCTAGAAAATTTCTGAACCAAAATACTAAAAGACTTAATATAAGAGAAGCCTGGTACAACAGAGAGAATCAGTGGAATAAAGTTATCTCTGAATACAAAATTTATAAAAGGTCAGAGAAGGATGGGTTGCAGATGTTTGTTTATATAAAAAGAACATAAAAACTGCCAGAAAGGAAGATATTAGAAGAGAAGGTTTAATTTCTAAATTGCTATATATCTGACAATAAATATACATTAGCTGTAGGGATATTCTATTCTTCTCCTGACCAAAATACCAAATTAATTTTTAGATAGTGTAAGATGGAACAGTTCTGTAATAATATTCAGTCATGTTATGCACTGGCCTCAACAGCTGTCATCAGAGAAAGAAGAGCATGAAGAAAGGTATTCTTTGAACCAGAAACTTGTGTGTGAAATCAACAATAACCAACTACTTTTAGGGTTGTGTGGAAAGACCAGAAACCTATTTTACTCAAGAATGCCAGCATTTGAAGTCAGAACATAAAAAAGAGAGGGTGACACAAGAGTAAGAGATTGCTGGCATATATGGAACAATCTGGGTTCAATACAGAACAAAAGTACTGGAACAGCAACAATTTATGAAGACCTCTGAATTCTCATCTTAGAACCACTGGCTGCAAAGATTTTTTCCTTAGAATCTAATTCTGTTTTGGTTGTTTCTTTGATGTTGCATATTCTACACCTTTTATTGCCTAGAGAAGCCTGGATTAAATTTACTATTTCTAGAAGAGTCTATTGAATAATTAATTGGAGATGGATTTAAAAATGTGAGGCTACAAGAATGGTATGGAAAAAGATACTACACTGGATGTGCAAATGGAACCAGATGTCTTAATAATAAAAAAAGGGATATACAAATAACAAACCTAAAGAGTGACATGGATAATTTTACAGTATTGGGTTTACAAAGGAGACTTATTAAAGTTTTGAAGAATTCTGTGACAAAGAACAAGGAAAAAATGAAAGAAATCCAGTTTTAGGACATTATTTCAAGATCAAGATCATTAAAGATGAAAGGAAATAATGTAATGTTTGCTTATTTAATCAAAATTTAAATAAATATGCTTTCGTAACCCTTAATGGATATTTGCTTGCATCAGGACTGAGATGACAAGATGTTATGGAATTGTTTATAAGAGATGAAGTATGGGTTAGTTGCTTTTCGAAAAAGCATCTTATGATTAGAAAAGGTAGAATATGGAAAGAAGGAAACTTTGAGGTAGCTTTAGAGAAAAGGTACTTATAAATGTACTTATAACCGCTGTCAAGGAGATGAGAATCCACTTCTTTATTACTCTTATTTATTTTTCCTTTTTTATATATCCTGTTCTTTATTTCTCTTTTGCTCTTTATTGCTTTCCTCTGTTTCCCTTATTTTGAACTTAATAGTTGTATTTTTACTTTCTGGAAAAACTTATTTAACTTATAACTTAACTTATTTGAAAAAATGCATTGTCATTATAATAGATACACTGATGAAAATGTTGAACCAATATAGAGCAAATATGAAAAAAGCAAATACATAGAAACATAATTATGGAATTGGAAGGAGCTATCTAGGCTACTGAGCTGGAAAACATTAAACAGGGATTAGATAAATTGTTGACAGACTCAGTGTTACCTTCACACCACTACATTTCAGTTTCCAATTGAAATGTTGCTGGGAAAGAATTATTTGTTCACTTCCAGCTGCATGTATTCCAGAAGTATCTGGTTCACCATTATGATGTACACAATGGTAAATTAAGATAAGCCTCGGCTGATCTAGCAAACCTTTTCTTATGTTTTTAAAAGGTTGAATGGCCTTGAACCATTCATAGGCCTACCAGAAATTACATTGTGAGATAAATTCTGATGTTTATAGACAAGAGGAAGAGTTATAAATACAAAGGCTAACATTTCAGATTCAGGCATTCAATATTTGAACTGACAATTTTACATTAAATATTGGAATAATCCATGAATTCTAAAATGTACCAGTATTTTTCCTTTAGCTAGTCAGAAGGGAAATAATATTTAATATTCAATAGAGAAGCTTGATAGTTTGTGGAATCAGCTAAGCTACAGGTGCTGGCAGAGCTTCTATTGTAGGTGTGTGGTTAAGAAGTCCCATCTTAAATACTTCTCAGTATTTCAGATGACTATATGGATAATTAGATTTTATGCAAGATATTGAGACTAATCAGTTATGTTTCAATATCCACATACTTCCATTTATTGGCTCCTGATTTGAAAGGTTAAAAAAATTGAGAAAACAATTACCTTTACAGGTAAGGTGCAGTGAAAGAGGGAATCCAATGAGAATTCTATTTCCAGCTTCTCATTGTCTTTAAACCAATTAACTAGGAAAACAAAGTATGACTTCTGATATTCTTTCTAATCCTTGTTTCAGCAGTGGGTATATGTCACTATGTATGTGTGTGCTGAAAAGCATGGGTTGTCCTCTGCTTTTCTTATAACATATAACAGATTTCAGCATTGAAAATATTACCCAGTTAGGTAACCAAACTTCTGCAGTCAAACAACCAATCCCAGAGAACACCAAGAACTCCATAATTAAACTCTGAGCTATGTTACATATATTCTTGTTTATTAGTTTTTTATAACTTTTCAGGGCTCTCCCCCTCCCTAGTTCTTGGTTTGATTTAGTGTTAAATCTTTCTTTCTTTCTTTTACAGATTTACTACCTAATCTAATTCTGTTCTATTTATGTTTGGGATATTTATTTTGGTGATGCAGATAAATAGGAGCCCCAGTTTTGTGTGTAGGAAAGAAATAAAATCTGTCATAGATACAACATACATACATCTATATATATATATATAAAAAAGAAGTGTGGTGGGGTGTGTGTGTGTATTTGTTTGTTTGTGGGTATGTCCTCAATAGGCTCTTCCATGCCAGCGCCAGTCTGGCCCAAATTTGGCACACGGATACCTTACCCTCTGGTGACAAACACTGTCATGGTCAGAAATGGGGTTTACCTTTCCCTCCCCAGATGATGGGGCCAAAGTGGTCCCCCCCACCTTTCACTGCCAAGCTCACCTCTGCTGAGGCCTGAAACTCTCCAGCCAATAGGAGCAAGTATGCAGAATCGGCCACAGAATTCTCAGCAGTCCTGTCCCCTCCCCCAGGCATTTAAATGCCAACTGCAACATTGAGCCCAACATTTCCCTGGCTAAGGGAGGAGTTGTTAAGTTTTGCCCCTGTTTTACGACCTTCCTTGCCACGGTCGTTAAAGCGAATCCCTGCCATTGTGAAGTTAGTTACCACAAAGTCCCCGCCTTACAAGCCCAATTAAGCCCAACATTTCTGTGTCTCTGGCAAACATCCAGTGAATTTTGAAGCCCTTTGACGACCCTTTGTTGCCACAGTCATTAAGCAAGTCAGTGCCAGTGTTACCTGCAACAGAGCTGCTGTACAGGCAGTCCTTGACTTACGGCCACTGTTGAGTCCAACATTTCCATGGCTAAGTGAGAAGTTGTTAAGCTTTGCCCCTTTTTACGACCTTCCTTACCACGGTCGTTAAAGCGAATCACTGCCAATGTGAAGTTAGTTACTACACAGTCCTCGCCTTACAAGCCCAATTAAGCCCAACATTTCTGTGGCTCTGGCAAACATTTGTTTGGTTAATTTTGAATCCCTTTGACAACCCTTTGTTGCCACAGTCATTAAGCGAGTCAGTGCCATTGTTAAGTTAGGGACATGGTTGTGAAGTGAATCTGTCTTCCACCCTTGACTTCACTGGTCAGAAGGTTACAAAAGCGGATCATGGGACATGGCACGGGTCAGATCAATTTCGATCATGTGGCCATGTGGATGCTGCAACAGAGCTGCTGTACAGACAGTCCTCCACTTACAACCATTTGTTTTAACATGTTTGACATCATAGTTCTTATTTCATTTCCAAGCTTTTCAATTTCATCCAACTTATTTACAATCTCTCTAACTAACGTTCAAGATGAAAGATAAAGGGGAAACATTATACAATGAAAGTTGGAACATGTGGTATGAATGGATAGAAACAAAGGAGAAATGAAAAACTGATGATGGGTAATAATTGGAATAGTGAGATTATAATGTATAGGAGGGAATATTAGAGAGTTAATTGATATAGAACAATGTAGAATGTTCAAGAAAGAGAATAAAATGTTAAAGTAGGTTGTACTCCGGAAGGATAATAGAGGTGGACACAGTCTGGTAACTAGTAATAGAATTAGTGTTATCGTTTGTAGTCTTTTATGTTGGTCTTGTCTTTTGTGTATTTTGTATTGTTGTTTTATTATGTTTTTAAAAAATTTAATAAAGACTTTTTATTAAAAAAAAGACAGATTAAGGATGGACAAATTTTATATTTTGAATCATATGACTAAAGAGGCCCTTTGTGGCATCCCAACTAATAACATTTTAATGGATTTGATAAGCTTCCTTTAAAATGTGTACAACACACCCATTATTGGGTAGCTTTTCTTATTCCTACAGAGTGTAGCATGTCCCAACCTGCTTCTTTCTAGATAAAGTGAAATTTTGATTGCTAGCAGAGACCTCTGCAGAGGAAGTGGAGGATCTTTAAAAGAGTGAATATGGCAGTTGTGATCATGACCTGTGCAGCATATTTAGAAGGATGTAGGGCTTTAATTGCTTGCACCCTCGCAGCCAATCTCTTGCAGATGCCCTTGATTTACAGAATTGCCAGCTAGCACAGGTCAGGTTGAGAAAGGTCTAATAGGGTACTTTATTTCAGACAGACTGATTTGCCAGAGGCCACAGAGTATCACTTCTGAATGGTTGTCCATCTTTACAGGAGCAGCAGGTCAACACTGTGTTGCTCTTCTCTTTCCTCTCTTTCTTGCAAGCGCACACTTTAGTAGCCATGACCTAGTCCTAAAGGATCCTTTCAGTCACCCAAAGATGGAACCTGGGCTTCCTATCAGGTGATCATAACCCAGGATCGGAGTGTCTGTTTCAGGTAGATTAGAATCAGTTTTCTGAACCTTCTCTCTCTTCCCCTTGAAAATTTCATTCAAATTAAATGGACTTCTTTATCCTGATTCCTGGTCATACATGGGCCACACAATGAAGACAATTATTTTAGACTTTCCTTTTGGAAAACTCTACTTTATTAAGCATTTTTAAAATCTATTGAGCTTCTTCTATTCTAAAATAAAAACTATGTTTTCCCATGTCTCATGTGAGGCATCATTTCAAATCGATCATTAGAATCAGATCTCTTAGCAATAAATATGTAATTAAAGTTCCCAAATTCTTGAAAATAGCAATAATGTTAAACTACATGCAGTGGCTTTCTGTCTATGGACTCATGGCAAAACAGTGGTACTATTTTAATATGAGCAACTAATCCACAAATCTGAGCTACAGAATTCTCAACAGTCAACTGTGAAATTATAATTTAAAAATCTAGTAAATAATCCAGATTTTTGCAGTTTAAATGTCTTAGCCCTAGAAATGGAGTTTTCCCTATTTGGAAATTCGAGGAGAAACTAGATATTTATAAAATAAAAGATAAATGGAATGTTATTAACAAAATGACATTTTCTTGGATTATTCTCTAAATTTTGCAAAAGTGCTATGTAAAACATACTCAGACTCAGGCAACATATTTGTTTGTTTGTTTTGAAAGACCTTGCTTTGAAGTTACAACACATTATTATTGTTATTACCAGGCAGAGTTAATGCTTAGCTTACCTACAGTATTTACATTTCTGATACATGAAGGTTTCTGTCATGGAAATCTCTGACCCAGAATAGGTTGTTATTGGCTGGAAAGAGCCATTTTTTATTGTTGCTATTGGAAAGGGACAATTTGAGATTGACTTCCTAATATGACATTCTAACCCAGAAATTAGACATTCTCCAAGCATTTAGCCCTTTGTGGCATTGGAATGTTCTATGGTACAACACTTATTTACTGTGTACTGTATGTTTAGGAGAAAAATTTCACAAGGCGTTTTAACAGACCTGGGGATCCCCTGGCAACAGGGAGCCCAAGTGTTGGCTGCATCAGATTTTCACTCTGATGCCTTCCCTCTCGTGATCTTGTTCTTATTTATGTTTCATTGGTTTAATGGTGTTGTAGAATGTTTTAATTTTTAGTTTTATTGCTGCCTCCCAGAGGTGGGCAGCCACATAAATTTGAGAAATAAATAAAGATACAAACAAAGAAATATATATGGTCTATTAGTGCTGGAGTTCAATGTCAGCATAAATACTGTCTATGGAGATTCTCAGTCATCCAGGTTACAGTTGCAACCATTTGTGCTACTCAGATGACCCTGAGGACACAGATAACCCTCCAGGTGGCCTCAACGACTCTCTATAAGGATGCAAATGACCATCTGTCAGCAAGGAGTATAAATCCTTCAAATCCCCACCATTCAGTCAGAGCTGAAGAAGCTTCTTGGATGACAAGTGAGACGTCTTCAAAGAAAAACCAGAAAGTCCAGTTGCCTCTTGAAAAAGCACCTTTGGAACTATTGTCAGTAGGGCAGGATGAATGCAGAGTTATCTGGAAGCAGAAGAAATGTCTGGATATGTTTTTGAGTACCTTTTACCCAGGCTTCAGTTGCTTTTTTAAATGTACTTTTCATCTGTTCCGTTTATATATCTATTGTGTGTGTATTTGTTTTGTAAGAAGGGACACAGCAAAAGCCTCCTGGGTTACTTTAGTCTCAAAAGAAGTACCCATTAAACATTTAAAAGTTTATTCAGGACTGACTCAACCATGCTGCATAAATCATTCCCCCACCTTAATTTCTTTCAGTTTTATTAAAAGAAAACAGTGGCTCCCACTATACTTCCAAAGCTAATTTCCTAATAAGCATCTGCGAGGTCCAAAATTCCCTTCAGTCCTTTGTTCTGTGACCTCACAGCCATGACTCCGCATGTTAATTGCCTGGGCTTCAACCACTCATTTAACGGCTGCTTTAAACAGTCGGGGTTAATATGTATATGCTGTTGCTCCTCTTGACTTTATCGAATATAAAATATAAATTATAGGCAGATCAACCTGAAATTGCCAGATCCATCAGTAATGCAAATATTTCTGAAGATATATCAGACTGGATTTTACAAGGGATGTGCTGTAAATATGAAAGAATTCAAGAGCAATTCAGGAGATGAAAGGTGTTTTTCTTTTGGTAACTTTCAACATCCTTTTGATTCTTTGATCAATTGTTTATTCTTTAAACTTGTTAACCAGTTTAATTTTTTTCTTCATGTAGTGGATTGAAACTGGAAAGAGCAAAGTGGGAAGGCTTCCAAAATTGTACATGCTATCAAAAATGTCGTCTGCAAAGGTAGACTTCACTTCAAGTGAAGCCAGATCAGTGGATGTTTTAACAGAATGATTCTATATGCAATGCAAGGATGACCATCCGGAATCCAATGGATGCAATACCTTGCCATGGAAAAGGTCCTTCTTGGTGGTGGCCCCTTCTTATGGAAACTCATTCCCCCTGAGATATGGTTGTCCCACCTGTTGTTTTTCAGAAAGATCCTGAAATGAATGGAGGTGGAGCCGATCAAGTGACTGATGTAATGGTGTTGTTGCTGCTGCTATGGGGAGTGTGTGTGTGCGTGTGTGTGTGTGTGTGTGTGTGTTTGTTTTATGGGATTTTATTATGCAGTGAATTTTTTTAATGTAATAAACTGTCCTGAGTCACCAAGGTGTGAATTGGGAGGTTATATAAATTTGTTTAACTAAATAATAAATTGATTAAAATAAAATCTTAAAACATGATTTTAAAAGGAAAGTGAAAATTGTTTATAAATAGTAGAAAACTGAGTTGACTTATATATTTCACTGTCAATGTTCTAATCTATAATACATATCCTATGTCAATGTGCTAGTTTGGTTGTTTGAGCATGTCATATAATGGTTAAGCCCTTACTGTATGAAAAATTGTAATGTTGTTGGCAGGGAAGAGTCAATTTGTATAACAAAATATACTTCCACCCCCCAATTAATATGTAGAAAACTGAGTAGCTCTCATTTTCACTATTTATGCTTGGTTTTAATATTTACTAAACATTGTAAGTTCCATTAATTTCTGTGGAATTGACCTTTACGAAGATGAATGTAGGATCTCAGCCTTACGGTTCTGTTTTCACTATCCATAATTAGGTTCTTATCATTCATTTGACAGCATTATAGTTGATATGGTTATTTCAGCTTGATTATATAGGTTAAAGTTTGTAAAATCCTTTTTTAGATATTTTGTGTCTAGAGAATAAAAAAGCATATTTTCCTTAAAAGGGAGCTAGAAACTTCTGTATTTCAGTGATGAGTGAAATGACGATTGCAGATTATTACACTGTAATTTGCAAAGTAAATCCTGTGATCTTTTAGGATAATGGTTATTATAGAAAATCTGACATCATAATGCAAACATGCAAGGACAAAAATGAACATTAAGAATGCTAGGAGAATTGATATGACTTTTCTATTTAATGCTACATTAAGACTACCTTGGCTGTTACTGTAAGTGGAGCAAATGAACACAGATATACAAATACGTTTCCAAGAAAAATACTTAACTGCCTTATGAATCAGAACATTCTTAAGGAGCCACATTCTTCTCTTTAGCCCACTAGAAGAAAGCAGGGAAGTATTTTCAGACCAAATTGCAGTCTAATGAAGGACACAAGTCTGGTCTCTAGTAATGTGTATTCTTTGTTCCTTCTTCACTATAATATGCTTCTATTTCTCTTCTGCTTTCTGGCCGTTTGTTTGAAAATCATTTTTGTACCAAATAACATTAAACATATGCCACACTCTTCTAGTCCCATGGCATAAGTATTTAAATCCCTGTCATTCAAGCAAAATTGTCTCCCCACATCCCATTTCTTTCTTTTTCTGGTATTCTGGTGGACTGTGAACCCACTGTGGTCTCATGTAGATTCTTCTGTGGTTCTGTGTAAAACAATTAATGGTTATGCCAGCTTCCAATACATAATGGAGCCATTTGCAATAACCTGCCCTGCTCCACCAACGTATTTTCTTCAATGAGTCAATATGAGATACCATTCATTCTGCCACCAAGGCTTACTATTTTGCTATTCTTGAACATCCAAGGGTAACTCAAAATGCTCTATTATGTCTCTGTTGGATGTGATGACTTATAATGAGATTGCATGCTGGTGTGACTGCGGTTGGACTTCGATTCCTTTTGCATTCAAGCACTAGGAGCTACAGAATATATGATTCAGGGTCTGACATAATGCATGCATGAAATGCTTTGGATTTGATAATGTGCATCTGATCTACACCGATTATGCATGGCACAGCTATTGGACAGCCTAAGCTTCTCTTAGTGTTTGCCAATTCACAAACACAGCAGATACTATAAATGGATTTTGAAAACCTTTGTGAATATCCTATCTGACAGCACAACCGGTAATAATTATGCAAATACATATTTTTTGTAAAACTTCTCATTTCAAAGGCTACCAGAAGTACAGTAGGATGCACAAAGGTTGGCATTTCCCCCAGAGTTTAGTGTGTGTGAATGTGCAAAGAACTTGTTATAAACCTTCTCATTTTATATCATGACCATAAGTGCATAATTATCCAGCTTTAATAGTTTAATAAACTACCATGTCACCCAATTTTAATGGTCTACTTTCACTGTAGCAACAGAGCAATATTTGTTTATACTGTCACCATTGTATATCAATGCACATTCGTGGAGGTATGACAATACCTCATTATTGCTATTTGGAACTGCACTAATAAAGTTGCCATACAATGTGAAGTGAGAACTCCATTTGGAATTGGGCTTGGTGTGTTTCCATATATTATCAGCTCAGAGCAAAACAAAGTGTGAAAACCATTTTGATCTTGCTCCTCTCAAACTTCACATTTGGAATCTAAATCCTGTGTTAAACTGGCACTATTTGGGCAAGGGCAATATTTGAGGAATGAATGCAGAAAAGTGACTATTCCAAGGTGCCAACAGCTACTTTCTTACAAGCTCTGAAAGTTGCATTGTTTCTTCAGTAAAACCACTAAATTCTCAGTCTTAAGACATTCTGAAGTGTCACATGACATTTTCTAGTAGAGCAGATGGATATGGCTCTGACCACAGGTTATCTGGGGAAAGGAACTGAATTGACTAAATCTGATGAGTTGAATTGTATTTAGGACACTGAGGAGAGACCATCAAATGGAGGACTTCAAACTGGGCTTTGAACCCCCTCAAATTTTATCCATCCATTCATTCATTCATTCAAGTTATAGGCCACCCATCTTGCCTGGAGGCAACACTGGGTAGCTTACAATCATTAAAAACCAATAAAATAATTTAGATGTTACAGCAACAAATAGTAAATTAATTGAAATTGACAAAGATGGAGAAGAAGGGAGGAAGATTTATTTATTTATTTATTTATTTTATTGAATTTATACCCCGCCTCATTTCCCCTGTTAGGGGGAACTCTAAGATACAGGTACAGTCCTTTAACCACCTCCAGACTGATGCACCCCCCACTGGAGCCTCAGGCCAGCGGACAGGACCAGTTCCTCAGGCTCTTTTGGAAGATCTCACCTTGGGGTGACACGGTGTTTCAAAGTGCAGGAATAATGGCAGAAAAGGCTCTTCTCCTGGATCCCATGAGCCAAAATTCCTTGCCTGTAGGATCCAAAGTATCTCCCTTCTGCTAGCATGGGTAGAGCAAGTTAGTCCCATAGGAGTGGCAACAGTTTCTCTGGTAACCTGACTCAATGCCATGAAGGTTTTTAAAGATAATAGCCAATTGTACCTGGGGGGGGGGGGAAACGGTTTCTCCTGAGCACTTGAAAAACACTACATGAAAATGGCTCCATCACGTTTCAGCGGGAATTCTTTTGCCAAGCAGGCTACACATGATTTTGTGTGAAGTTGACAGTCATTAATTTGATGCACCATAACCTGCCAGTGAATTAGGGCACAAGAGTTGTTTAAGTATTGCAATAATCATCTTGTCAGGCGAAGCCCAAAATTCTACTCCGAATAATCTGACAGTTATCAAAAATGGCACAATAGACGGTTATTCAATTTGAATCATGCTGGATTGGAAAACTGGCATCAGCAGGAGAGAAATGACCCAAATTGGAAACATTCAATGTAATGGAAGCCAGAGGGTGAGACAAGCCTACAAAGCACATGAAATTCATGTATGTTACTTGATTGTACAGTTTATTGCTTCAACCCAAAATTATGTATACAGGGGTTTTGTTTGTTTGATTGATTGATTAGCACTGCTCTCATTCTGCTTGTGATAAAAACCATGGGAATGTTCTAATCTGGCTCTGAATTTTGGCTTGACTGGGCTCTAATTCAGAGCTAGCATTTATTTTTAACATTGCATAGGCTTTCTTAGTTTGCCACATCCACAGGAGTACGGAGTGAGTGAAGCTTGAAGGCACAAACTGTAAACAGATGCAGACGGCAGATGCACAAGTGGGAATTTGCCACATGGAGCAGAAATCAGAAGCTTCTGCAACTCCCGTGGAAATAGGGCAGAATGTGTATGCAGGCAGTCTTGAAATTCACCTACTTTCCTTTTAATAAATGCCACACATGAGCTCCAGTCAAACACAGTTAAAACATCAGACTAAAACAAGCATTTGCCACACAGCCAATCATTACATTGGTACATAACCATCATTACAAAACCAAACCAAATAACCAATGTTCTCTGTCTGAGAGGCAAAGGGTCTGCTAAAGAGCTTAAATCTGTTTTCTGGGGTGGCGGGGGTGTGACTGTCAAAATTGTCAAGATGGCAGACGGAGCACTGCAGTACAAACTCTGCCCCTTTTGAACAAGTGTTCAAACATCTTGTTGATTTTTATTCTGTCCTATGGATCTTGCTAAATTTATAAAGAAACCTTTCTTTTACATAGAATTCATTTATCCTGGGGAAAGGTGGCAATGCAGCCCAGCGGATTTGGTCTGGTTTGGGAGCATTATAGCTTCAGCCAGGAAGGCGGTGCAGAGAGTGGTGAGGATGGCAGAAAAGATTATTTCTAGTTCACTTCCTTCTATCCAGGATATGGCATATAAGCCACATCCTCTTCATGACCTGTTTTTCTTGTTACCTTCTCTGTCCATTTTGAATACATAGCGGAAAGGGGAAACCTGAGGGTGTGTGTGTGTGTGTGTGTGTAGCATGTGTATATGTGTGCAATGTATGTGTATAGGTAGATATATACTTTTTTTTTAGAACAGGCAACAGAATTTTATTTTTAATGTGTGCCAGTGTTCTCACAATAAAAAAAAATGATAATAAACGGTATGCTATCTTATCACTAGTATTAAATTCACAACTTTGGTATCTAATTAGCAGATAGATACTATGTAAGTATTAGTCCCTAGCTGATAGTAAACCAAGTTCTTAAACTATGGTTTGTTGAATAATGAAAAATGGTTTGTTGTTCAATGAAGAACGGTTTCAGGTATTGAGCATGGCTAGTCTAGAGGAAAGACTATTCACCCTCTACCTGTAAGCCTCTACTGAGGCATGTTCCCTATTTCCCTTTAATAAACCTTTTTTATGTTCAGCACGCTGGTTATATAGTCTTGTTTCCTGATCCTAGCCTCGCATCCCTCACATATTTGAAGGGCTGCTTCATAGAATAGAGGGTCAACCTATTTTCCAAAGTCCCAGGAGGCAAAATAAAAAACAGTGGATGGAAACTAATCAAGGAGAGAAGCAACTTATAACTAAGGAGAATTTTCCCAACAGTGAGAGTAATTAACCAGTGGAACACTTGCTTTCAGAAGTTATGGGGGCTCCCTCACTGGAGGCCAGAATACCTCAAAGTTTCCTTCCAATTCTGTTATTCTGTTAATTTCCTGATTTACCTAACATGCTAACCATAGTAAAATGTGAAAGCTGCAGGTAGAAAATAAAACATTAAACTCCTGATTTCTTTTCATAGAAACTATTGCTACATTTAATTGTCTTCCTAAAACCAACATCTGAATATACCATCCATAGATTATCCACTTCCCTATCCAATTTAGGCATAGGGAATATAAGCATAGTTCATATCAAAGCCAACAAAAGCTGATTTTTTGTTTCTTTGTTTTGTTTGGTAAATCAGGCCAATAATATTTAGATACAGAGAAGAAATCATGCCAAGTCTAGTTATATTAGAATTTTCTCTTAAGAACTTCAAACTCATCCTAGACTCATTGCAATCTGAAGCCTTGACAAACTTTTTCCCCCATGAACCTCTTTCTTTGGGCAAGAAGACACCACAACTAGCAAGCACAGCAGTCAACATAAATAAAACAGGAGAGAATTTCTTCTTGTCTATAGTGTAGCCTTATTACATTTGGGCTATATTTTATCCTTCAGAATTCAAAGTTTTGCTTTAAATTCTGCATATCACAGCCATACTAAATATCGCCTCAGACAAGGCACAAAGTTGCTGAGTAAGACCCTTGCAAATCAGGAGGCTTTTTCATAAGGCCAACATGCATAATTTATATCTGCATACAATTAGCCTGTTTACATTTATACATTTTCAGTTTCCTTTTATGTGAAGCATTCCAGAAGATGCTTGGTAATGCATTCATAGAGAAAGAAAGAAAGTAAAAAAACCACCTCTTTCTTTTTAAAATAAAAGCTTCAGGACCAAGCAATTGATAAAACCTAACAACTAATAAATACTTTATGAGGAAAGGGAAGGGGAAAGGTATGTTTTGTTCACACAGTATGATTATATTGGCATCACTGAGAGTTTTGCACTTTTGGGAAGTTTGGTATTATATCAGCTGCAAGTTCATGGTTACTTCATGAAATAGCTTTGCATTCCATTTTTAATTCCCTCGATGAAAGTATTTTACTCCATGCTAACAACTCTCTAAAGACTATTTTTAGTAGCTCATTCTTTTTCTTTTTTTCAGTATGGAGAAGTAAATGAAGGAAAGGACTTCACCTGTTGAAATTTCAGGCTATTATGTGAAAAAGATGGCAATTTCCTATTGATTTATGTCACCATAAAATAATACCTATGTATTACCAGGAATGTTTTACATACAAAGCAGAATATATTTTCACCAATAGCTACAGCTCTCTGCATTTAATGCCCCAAACAAATACTAGCATATTTGCGGAATCTGACATCAATATATCATACAGATAAGAAATGCATTTTTTTATAAATTTCCCTCCATCAGAATAAATTATAAATGATTTTTTAAAAAATCAAAATTAAAGTATCTGTGTATTAGCAGAAAATACCATCGCTGGCAAGTCCTTAAATAATAGTGGTGAGGATGTGTTTGAGGGGGTAAAATTTTAAACCAGTAACAAAACCTGAAGAGATTTTTATCTGCATACTAGGCAATGATTATAACTTATTATAGAGAATGTGTTTCTGAAAATTCAAGCAATTAAATTGTTTCCAATTATATTGTCAGATACCGTACTGGATACCTTTTCAGAGAATTCATTTGAAATTACAGGAAGAATGCAACAAGAATTATCCTCAAAAATTATTTCTAATGCAGCTTGATAGATTTTTTTTAATAATCATCTTCCAAGGAATTTGATAATCTACATTTTCCATAACCGGCTTCTTTTTCTAGGATTGATAGGTCCACTCTATCAAAATTCTTAGGACAGGTGCTTGGTCAAATGATGTTGCACAACATTTGTTTGCATGTGACAATCATTTTGTTCTAGGATCCATGAAGGCCAATAAATAGCTCAATGATAGCAATATTGTGACCTACTTTTATACTGGCAGTCTAGCTGCATTTTGTACTATATGTTAGAACACTGAAACAAATCTTTCCATAAGTACCTGAACAATTCATAGGAAAAAATGAATGAATATTAAGGCAAATGTGTTAATTTTGCAGCACCGCCATTGGAAAAGGACAAGAAGCTCGGGGTCAATTGAGAGATAAGGCTATCAAAGTATTCCTTCCTCTTCTCCCTGGATCCTTTCTTCTGATTATCTCTAAAACTATTATTATTATTTATTAGATTTATATCCCACCTCTCTTCACCCCTTCCGGGGGAACTCGAGGCGGCAGTACATACAATAAAATA
>JANHGC010003214.1:52949-64723 GCA_027560395.1 Boaedon fuliginosus | reverse complement strand
CAGGAGTCTCCACGTGCCCATATTTGGCTGCCAGGACACTTCAGGGAGGTTTTCTAGGCCAAAAATGGGACATGGGGATGCAGCACCACCCCATGTCCCTATTTAGCTGCCAGGAGGCTTCAGGTGGCTTTCTGGGCATAAAATGGGGCACAGCGGGGTGCAGTGGCCCACCCAGTCACATGCCCACATAGCCACACATACCCAGCCATGCCCACCAAGCCATGCCCACAGAACCAGTAGTAAAAAAAAAAAAAAAGAATCCCACCACTTCTAAAAGTAAGCCGTTCCACTGATTCTTCTCATTGTTGTAAAAAATTTCCTTAGTTCTAGATTGGATCTCTCTTTAATGAGCTGGCAAACTGCTATCATGTCAACCCTACCCTAGTCCTTCACTTCTTTGACTAGACATATCTAGTTCCCATAACTATTCATCGTAAGGTTTACCCTCCAGTCTCCTAATTATGTTTGTTGCTCTTCTCTGCATTATTTTTATAATCTCAACATCTTTTTTGTATCATGGTAATACTTGCTTCCCTCTATGCAGATGTAGTTCCATTGAAGACTATGCACTGAAAGCAAGTTGGTCAGCCAGTTGCTTCAAATCCAGTTCTTAACAGATTACTGTAGTCTTTCACTTTTGATCTGATCTTCTCTTTGCCGAGACCTTCTCTTCCCATCTTCTTAATAAGATTTTGTGCTTGAAAACAATTCAGATGACACCTTTGAATAAAATCTTCAAACTGAATCACCACATCAATTAAATGCATCAGATTGAATCAGATGAATTAATTTGAAGATACAGAAGTAGAACCTCTGTGCAAGTGTGCCCATATATTTACTCAATTAAATTCAACATTCAAATTGAATTTATTCAGTGTAATAATTTCAATCTGATTATTCAGTCAACTTCAAATAAAATATTTGATGATGGTTCCCTTCCCTTTCTTTCCTTCATGTTTGAAAAACAATCACTTGTAGTAGTTATTGTAGTAAAATAATACATATTTTCAGATGTGCAGAGTACAATCATTTGTGAAGTCTTAATGTTCTACCTCAGTTTTCCACAATTTTATATCCTCCATGTGCCTCTGTAGTCAGATTTCCATATATCCTAAGGGTACCAGACTTGGGAAAGTTATTCTAGTCCCTGCTTTCTATACTGGCTTTTCTCCTAAACTATACAATATCTTTTCTGTTAAGATATTAACTAATTATTCTTCAGTGTCATGGCTGAGGGTTGGTTAATAATTCATAATGCAATCATTTAGTTGAGGATTCTGTCTTTTTTCAGTTCACAAATTATTCACATATACTGTACATACTGCAATTTTCTAGAATTTATTCATTATTAAAAATGGCTTTGTGAATAACTCCCTAATTTGTGCTGAATAGTTCATTACAAGGCTACGGAACTGCCTTATGATCACAGGAGAATTTGGCTTTCTCTAGTAGTTTGCCTTTCAAAGACATTTCTAATAGAGATACTCTTCTGGTTTGATTTTTAAAATGTATGAAAGCATTTGAAATCTTGGAAAGGTAATTTCATGGTACTTATCTGTACTTAGTTGGCTAAGTTCCCCAGAACAGGAAGGCAGGGTATGTGGCAGGTTACAACTATTAGAGCTGTACATTTGATGGGAGCATGAAAAAAAGCCTTCTTGGTGGTGTTTCCCCTCTCTATGGAACATTGTTCCCCGGGTGGTATGATTGGCCCCCATCTTGTTGCTTTTCTGAAAGGCCCTCAAGATGTGATTTCACTATTGGACCTGGGCTCCACTAATGCAGAGGAACCAATCAAGTTGTCAATCTGATTGTGTTGCTGCTGTCAGAGTAGATGGGGAGGGGGGTGATCTTTGTGTTATGGATTTCTAATGTTATAAGTACCCGGAATTATGTTTCTAAGAGCTGGGCTGATTAAACGAATTTAATAAATAACATACTCACATATAATAAGTATACTATATTTGATTCTGGTTTACCTAAGTCCCTTCACTATGCTGACTGAAGGGAGCAAGGAAAGACCAGAAGCTTTAGTTTTGCTAATATTAAGAGTGTAATTTTTTGGAGACCCTACTATTGATCTGCAATGTAGTAAGTTTGAATTCCTGCCATTTTTCAATGATTTCTGAACTTATCTTCTGTTTTTTTGTCCCTTCAAGTCAGCGTTGACTCCTGGAGACCATGTGGACTAGCCCCTGAAGTTTTGATTTACTCTTGCTTTCTTCCTAGGGCTAAGAGAAAGGTGAAGAGAAAGGGATTGGTCTAAGGTCATCCAGCTGGTTTTCATGCCTAAGAGGACCAGAACTCAAGGTCTCTTGATTTCTAGACTAGTCCCTCAACCCATATGCTGTGTGTGGTGTGATTACTGTATACTGCTAAATGGTCAGGCCATCATGTAGCTCAGGAGTCTCCAAACTTGGCAACTTTAAGACTTGTGGACTTCAACTGCCAGAATTCCCCAACAATAAAAATTATCTTTAAATGTTAAAATAACTCCAGTTGGGAAGTTTAAGAAACCTTCTTTGTGCGTATGGAAGTCTTAGAATCGTCACAGGCTAAATTCTTTGGAGGAGAAGTCGAGCACATCTTGAAGGCGCAAAGGTTGGTTATGTTAAGATGTTGCCCCTTTTAAAGCTGGAGTTTTTTTCCCCATTGTTTTAATTCAGGCTCCAAACTAATTTGTCCTTTTTCTGTATCCAGAAACTAATTGGAAACATTTGCTGGGGATGGTTGTACTTTGGGTTTGTATTGACTAGTTTCATCGTAAATGAATTCTGCCCTTTGCTTTGGAGCACTTCCTGTATCTTTGGTTTCATACCCTTTCAAGGAAAATCTGTAAGGAAGGAGCAGGCAGACATAATGGAGGGAAGTTGTTTCAGCTGTTGGATGTACCATTTTCCTAAAGAGAACATTAAAATCTTGCTATTTTTGGCAGAGATGTTCTTTTGGTAGGGAATGAGAATGATGAGGGAACACAGGAATTGATCCCAACTGGCAAAGTCTCAGCAAGGGTCATCTCCTCCTATTTAGTGTTGTCTGCAGTCAACGGTTGTTCTATTACCTTGTGCTGAAAAAGCTGTTGCTCGGCCATGACTAATTCTCACTTACTAACTCTATTTCCATAATGGAGCACATTTATCATAACAGTATTATTATAATTAAATGAAGTCATTCAAGGTTATTTATCTCTACCACAGCAAAAGGGAAGTAGAAATTTTCCACAGGGCTTTCTTAGGCTATTTTCTACTTTGCTGCCACATAAAAAAGCTTTGATTTGAAAGGACCAAGGGGCAAATATTTCATTATTTGCTCCTGTTGTGACAGTATATTTCATTCCTGCATTGCTTTGTATGACCATTTAAGACAGAATCACAGTTTCAAAAATTATAAAGAGCTTTCTTAAGCACAGTCCAGTTGGTAGGGCAGCATTTTGAGTAAAAGTGCAGTAGGAAGAATAGGATTTCCTTGATTTGTGCTTTTCAGATTTTGAATTCCATTTATAAGTGCCTTGTAAAACAGGGAATTCCTTCTTTGATCAAACACTGAAAGGACATCATCAATTATGTAGTTAATATAAATTACAGGTTCATATATCATAGAAATTGAGGTTATATGGTCAACAAAAATATTAAACAAATGTACAATTACTATATAGTTACAGAAAACAATGAGTAATTGTAGAGCAAACTGCAAAAGATGATAATTGCAGTATTGAAAAGTACTAATAGATTATTGAAATCAGTGGTGGGATTCAAATATTTTTACTACCGATTCTGTGGGTGTGGTTTGGTGGGCGTAGCTATGCAGTCGGCCAGTCAGAGGTGGTGTTTGCTGCGGTCAGCCAATCAGAGGTGGTATTTGCCAGCTCTGAACCAATCAAAATTATCACTACCGGTTCTCATAAACTTGTCAGAACTGGCTGAATACCACCTCTGACTGAAATGCAAAAACTAGAAAAGAAATGGAAAGGAAATACCAGTTTCATAAAATAAAGACAGAAAATAAGATAGGTAATATAAAATGTTTGTCAACTGGAAATAACATTTAACATAATAAATAATTACAATCTTGTTATATTTTTAAAAATTACACCTGATGCTGCCTTTTTTGCAGCCATATTACATAGGCAACCTAAATTCAGTTTATAAACAATGGGGTATGTTATATGTAATACCTTGATCTCCTGAGTGACAGGTGGGATATAAATCAAGCAAATGACTTAACATAGGATTAGACCTAACTGTCTTGATGGTGTGTTACACAGGTCATAGTAAGTTAATATCTATTTTGTAGAAGCACTTCTTATTCCACAGGATTTTCAGATGGAGTTTCTGTTTCATTTTGCCGTGAGATTGAAGTTCAATTCATACTGTTATCATAATCCTATATATGACATGCATTTACATTGCATCGCACATTCAAATTACCAACAGGACACAAAAGTCTAGTATAGAAATGTAAATATTTTCAAAACTCTGTAACAAAACTGAATGGGGGTTCCCGCCCACCCCCCAGCTGAAAATAAAAGGAAGCTTAAGGTTTGCTGTCTTAAAATTGCAGAGGAAAAACAAACTGTCCTTGACTCTTGTTGGAACAGATGGGGATTGTCTGGGCAATTGTGATGGGCTTCTGAAGCCCTCTAGGCATTTTTGAAATCCAACACAATTGGAAAGATAATCTCCCATCATTGTCCTGCTTCATCTGGGGAGGGAGGGTTAGGCTCCTCTGTTCCTGAAGAGCACTTTGAAAGTCAAAGTAGTCCTCCAGATCATCTCCATCCTAGATGGTTTAGGCATTCAGAGTCCTCCAAAAATGAAATACAGTTCTAAGAAGAATGCTTATTTCTATATCCAGCTTGAGTGGATATCAGGTAAAGACAACATTCCTGATCTTGCCCTATACTTCAAGCATGGTGAAGAACCCTGATGACACGGTGGTTAGAATACAGTATTGCAAGCTAACAGTGACAGGCTAACAGTCACAGTGACAGGCTCAAGGTTGACTCAACCTTCCAGCCTTCCGAAGTCAGTAAAATGAGCACTCAGATTGTTGGGGGCATTATGCTGACATTGTAAACTGCCCAGTAAAGCAGAGTTCCCCAACCTTTCTGGGTTGGCAGCCCAGAGCAGGGAGAGGGGGAAAAGAGGGGATGAGTCTGTGGGAGAGGCAAGCACAGGTGCATGTGTGCATGTGCACGCATGAGTGCCCATGACGTTTGCAGCAATGGTCATGTGAGTGTGGTCATAAGTACTTTCAATGATCCTCATGTGAGTGGGGTTGTGAGTGCCTGCGACAATGCTCATGCAAGTGGGGCCACATGCATGTGCTGAGGTGCATGCATTGGCCGGCCCCTCACTTACCCCAGTGGTGATTAGCTCATGGCCCAGTAGTGAGCCAGGGACCACAGGTTGGGGACCCGTGCTGTAAAGCACTATGGGGGAGTATATAAGTCTAAGTGCTATTGTCATTGCTATAGCGCAAGTATCCAGAGCAAGGCTAAAGATATGATAAGATTCTGCACCCAGGAGTGAATCACAATGAATGCCTTTCTGGTTAAATTGATTTTTTATTATAGAAAGCTAATGGGAATTGGATTATCCACAGATGTCACTTATGAGGTAACAATACTTTGGTATTACCAATGTCTTACCATTGTATTATCATCTCTGTCTTTTGAGACTATAATATAGCTTCATTTGTCATTCCTGAATTCTTCATGCTCCCTTTTGTATAGGTGTCTCTTCTCAAGATGTGAGGAAAAAGCTTTAGGGCCCAAAATGGTTTTATTTTCATATGAAATAGTAAAGTTAAAGTTTTGGATGGTTCTCATTTCACTCTGTGGTGGTTTCTGTAAATTCTCCAAAGTGGTAAATAACCTTAATGCATTCCCTCTACAACCCTAGTGCCTCGAAGAGAAGCTTTTAGGTTGATCATGTCCTAAGAGGTTACCAAGCTTTCAGATTCTTACACAAGAATTTTTTTTAAGTCAAATATATTGTTTCATTGCTGCACTCATAATATGCAATATTGAACATCACTTTCAATTTCACTGTCCATAAAACAGATGCCTCCTTTTTAAACTCCTTTATTTTATTTGAATATACTCCAGTTTGAAGAAATTCTTCATATTGGATTTCATGGATTTTGCAATGAATGCTCCAACTGAGACTCTGGATAAAAACTAAACATGAACCTATGTTTTTCTCTGCCCTACATGCTCAATATAATACATAGGTACAGGAAAGTAAAAGAATTGAAATAGAAATGGGCTGATCATATAACAAGAAGAACTGATGGCCAATGGATAACAGCAGTCATGGAATGGATCCCACTTGATAAAAAGCATCCACAAAAAAGACCTAAAACAAGATGGATCAATAACATTAGCAAGTATTGTGGGCCCAATTGACAAAAGAAAGTTCAGGACCATGTTGGGTGGAAACCAATGCGGAAGAGGCCTTCATCCTGCAGTGGATAGACAATGGCTGAAATGATGACATTGGTACTTCAAATGTTGTTACAAGATGGCATAAAACTAAAGATAAAACAATACAGTGATTGTAGCCATCTCCCTTGCCTCTAGGAAAGAAACTGATTTCTCATAACCAAACTAAAGTGCTATCCACAAATCTTTGAACGGTACAAAACCACAGCAGCACAACATTTGCTGCCTGACTGACAAATTTTATCCTGCTACCAGCACAATATCAGTAAATAGTACTGTCCTTTTTTTCCATGTATAGAACACATTAAGGGGGCTCATCCACCATGCATCATCAGAAACGGTGAAAAAAAAATCCCCCCTCCTTAATGTGGGGGGAAAGGGGAGGTAAACATTGTTTGACAGCTAGACTGGTGGGATTAGCTCTGTCAAAAACTTTATTTAACACGTGTTTTCAAAACTGTATCTAAAGTATTGTCAGATGAGACTATTAATTTCACAGGCGTGCAGGGTCTGAAACAGCTGTTGCATCTACGTCACATCTGTTATTTTTAGATACTAAAGAATATAGTGACAGGAAATAACTTAAACAAACAGTTAAACTGCACTTTTTATGCATACAAAAGTAGGGGGGTTTTTTATTTGCCCACTATATTGAATTTGCTTCTATGATCCTGCAACATATTATGAATCTGAGATTATAATTAGTGTTGGGTATATGGGTGTGTAAGATATTACATTCTTAAAAGGGACCTTAAATTTGGCACTAACCCTAACCCTAACCCTAACCCTTTCCAATCGATTTCGTGTAGAAATTTATCTCATAGTCTTACAGGGGGTATTTAAAAAACCCAGCTCCTTTTGCCTGAAACCTTCAATCAGCTTTGAAAATCTATTAATCAAAATTGCAACAGCTCTTGCTAATTTATAGCACCTACTTTCATATATCTCCCCAACACCAGCTTCTGTAAGAACTGCTTATGATTTGAAAGACATGAAGTTCCCGTTTAAAAAATAAATCATTTTCAAAATCTTAGTGAACCCTTGTCTGTGCCTCGAAGTGACTCCAATCATTTAACATTCCATATTATTAAGAAATTGCCATCAAAATGAGCTAATACTGGAAACAGCAAGAACATTTTGCACATCTGCTTAGAATATAAAGATTGCCTCAACAGAAACATTCCAGCTCTAGCAAAAAAAAAAGAATTAAAAATAAGAAAAAATTAAATCTGTAGTCTTGACTTGTAATAGAGTTATAGAAGAGTGTACCACAACTCTTCATATACTTTAGCAAGCTTATTGCATTGTATTATTACATTCAAACTTTACAGATGAAAATAAGGTCCAGGAGGAGAGACATGGTGAACACATATGCAAAGCATCTTAAAGTATTTCCTTTAATGCTTTCTTTAAATATTCTTTTAACTAAGAACTGGAAATTATATATAGATATAAAATATCGCTCACACTGGTTGACCTTCTCTTACTTAAAGTCTTGGCTTAAGTTTTCTCTAATTCTTACATTTCATTTCAGTAAAAGCAGCAGATCTATTGCAAAAGAATAGAGCAGGATGAATAATCCTGATTAATCTTTTTGGCTGGAATAGCAATGGCATCATGATGTAAACTAAAAGTACTTTTTTTTTCTTTAAAAGCATTGATAGGGATTAACATAGTCAATGAAGTCCCCATCCTTCTTTATGACCCTGGTGTCCATTTTTCTTTGGAAGTAGGTGAAACAAGAAAGTTAATGCTTGGCTTCTGGTCTGTATATATAAAAACAAAATCTAGCATATCCTGTTTTGAGATATATTGTCTGTATGAATTGTTTTTCTTTGCCCCGATCTGTTACTGAATAAGATAAGAATCAGTTTTAAAAGTGTTCCCATTGATTAATTTCAGTTCAGTGACAATGAAACCTGTTGAGAATTTCAAGAAAAAAATGAAATTTGAATGAGATTAAATTAATTATATTTTATGGGGTTAGAAAGGAATTTCCTGTGAAATTTTGAATTTGAGTAGGAGTTTCTACATACCATAAGTTATTTCAATTAACCTCCTGCAACTACATTGTTCTTTTCTTTCTGAGACTGTGATTTGTAGGAATGAAGATCAGAATAGCTTCAAAGTATAGGAATTGGTATTCCTGCCCATTTAATCAAAGAACTTTGGTGGGTAAGTGGGGTTTTTTTTTACTTATTTGGGCTAAAATATTAAGAGCTAATGACTCTGGTTGCTTCAGAATCTTTAGATTTTGTTTGAAATGAATAGATGATGACCACACAGTACTTTATGAAACAAATTGTCTTTGAGATGTTCCAGCCAAAAGTCATCTTTGAAAGCTAGACAATAAGCCTCAGAATCTGATCTTCACATTTGGTTATAATCACAAAGACATGGCTGGTAGCTAGTCAAAATTGGAGTGAAACATGAAAATAAGCACCTTGAATTGTACCTGAAATAAACTGAGAGGCCATTTATTCTGTTTAAGAAAATCTGTAAACTTAATATAATATTTATATTTTAACTGGCATAAAATTGGATGGGGCTTTTCACCTAATTTTACCAAATATTTTCTAAAATTATTTACTCAGAAGTACTTGTAGTATTTTGCTGCAGCAATAAACACCAAAAGTCTTGCAGCAGCTTATGCAAAGGCCTTTTGTGGAGGGAGGAACAAATGTAAGATTGGGAGATTGACAAAAACAATGGTGTATACAGTGATGATACTAAATGTACTGGATGGTGTTATGACCTTATATGGAGTATGATTCTGGGCACCACATTTCCAGATGGATATTGGTAGGTTAAAAGAGTGTTCAGAGAAGGGCAATGAAAGTGATAAGAAGGACTGGAGGTCATATCCTCTGAGACTGGCTGAAGGAACTTGGGATGTCTGCGTAACAAAGGCTGAAATATGTAATACATGCTCAAGTACATAAAAATATATAGGAAAGGTAGTCAAAAACTACATTCCATGGCCCAGAAACTAGGCACATAAATAATGGGTATAAGTTTACAGCAACCCATCTTTCATTCTACGAAAACCTGTGCAAGTTCTGAATTTTGTATCTCCGATCACCTCCTCTCATGGATGCTTTAAATTGTTTTCCTGCACATTGCAGCGATTGAACTGGATAATTCTTGTGGTTGCTTTCAATTCTGTTATTCTATGATTCTATCAAATGGTGGGAGGAAGGCTTCATTTCTTGCATTTTAGGAGACTGATAGAAGTTTCTGAGTAGCGTTCACCACAAAATAGCAGAAAACTATGCCTTTGGTTTCCAGCAGTCATGCAGCCAAAATTCAGTGAAGTGATTGGAGGGAGCTCCCCACTGTTAGAAACAAGCAAATCGTGTTTGCATTTGTATCCAAAATCCATGTTAAATTCTGCCAGATTTTCAGGGATCTCCAGCCTTTTAAAGTTGCCAATCCAAAAAAAGGTTCACCCTTTGGAAACAAATGTAGATTTCTGTCATGTTCCAGGTTTCTAAACTAAAATACTTGTTCCTTTTTTTATGACAGAATTAAAGAGATGTAATAGTCAATACCAATTCTGTGGCAATCATTTGCAGTGACAATGTACTATGCTAGAAATGCCACAGATATTTCTCAATCCTGCTAAAAAGCACTCCTGGGAATCAGGTATGGATTTTAGTAGATCATTTCAGTCCCAATTTATTAACTACTACAGCTTGCTTTTGACTGTACACAGAACTGGCAAACATTATAATGGAATAAAATAACAATGATGAGCAGGACTTTTATAGCCCTTATAAAAAGAAACCCTGGATTGATAGATTGGAATGACAGCGTTGGCAGACTTGAATCCAAGCATTTGTACTGTATACTTAATAATCAGAGCAGTGGAAGAGTTCCCAAAAAGCTTTCGTAATATCTTTCTGCAGCCTGGTGCCAAGATAGTGCCAAATAATTTTCATCTTGTCACTCATCTCTCCCTTTGCATCTGCTCTTCCAACATGTGAGGAGTGACCTGCTTCAATATGCTTTAATTAATTAATAAGGAAAAAGCTGTTTGACAGATGATTAGCAAGTGGGAAAAAGCTCCTCAAGCATGAGAAAATCCATTCCCTCCTGATTTTTTTTCTTTTGGGGACGTGGGGGGGGGCAATAATAATAAAAAACTACATTGAAGAGAAGCATACTAGAGGCGGGGGGAAACCCACACAAAATAGTTAAGGATATAAGTTATTTGTTCTATGGAAATGCAAACACCTTATTTGGGTTGAAAAAAGATTAATACTACAGGATCACGATAGTTATTTATATATAAGGCCCATGCTGAATGGCTTTGGGCCAGCCACTGTCTCTCAGGCCAACCCATCTTGCAGCATTGTTGTGGGTAAAATAAGAGGTATGCTTGAGTTATATATAAAAATAACAAAGGCAGGATATAAATAAATAAATAAAATGTTCCCCTTTCCATAAACAGAAGAGTCTTCTCTAATTCTTTTTGTAAAGTTTTTATTTTATTTTTAAACATACATCAATATTATTCCATGAACAGTGTGGTGTCTGAGTGTCATTCATTTTGATACAAACATAATATTGATACAATGAGAATTCCTACATTAATCAGACTTATGTGGTCTAATGTTGTTATACATAACTATATCAGCATCTAATCCTTCATTTTTCAATTATTCAATGTTTGCAACATCCTTCTAATAGTAATAGTATTATTTTTGAGCATACCTAATAACATTATTTTTCAAACTCTGATCTTAACTTCTAATATTCACTTTAAATGTGTTAAGTAAAAACATATATGACAATATTCCCCCTATTTCTAATTTTTTTATCAATTCTAATTTTTAGTATGGCCAATCTTTTTTTTTTTTTAGAAAAATTCTTCCTATCCTTCATCTATCATCCTCTTGGAAGTTCCACTTCTTCTCTTGTTGGCTTGCCTCCTGTACTCCTCCCTCAGATCCTTATCTACATCTTTCATGTTCAACCCAACCCTTATTTCCATCCCCAATATTTTTTGCTGCCAGTCCACCCATAAGTCTGCCAAATCCTGTCTTTTTTCCAGAAATATATTTTGATTTATTCATTTCCATTTTTCTACCTCCTAGTATATATTCTCCCAACTTTATTTCACCCAACTTTATTATCTCCTCCTTCCTTTCTCCTTGTTCTATTTGTTGTGTGATCTGTTATATCTCATCCTCTGAGCTTGCAGTTGTCTCCCTTGTTTCCTGGGTTTTATTATTTTGTTTCATTGATCCTTATTTATTAGATTTATATCCTGCCTCTCTTCACCCCTTTCGGGGGAACTCGAGGCAGCAAAAACATACAATAAAAT